>JAVHMZ010539622.1:0-13650 GCA_034782995.1 Amazona versicolor
GCGATTACGCTGTAGAGAAGCTGCTTGTAGGGAATGCGCAGGCGGGCAAGAAGTACTTCGACGGCGCGGGCAGGTGCACGAAATGTCATTCCACGAGCGGCGACTTCGCGCATTTAGCGAGTAAGTATAAGCCGGTGGAACTGCAGTCGAGGATCGCTTTTCCATCAGGGCCGAAGTCTACCGTGACGGTCACCGATCCCTCGGGTAAGCGGTGGAGCGGCCCTGAGGTGTATTCGGACGAGTGGGTAGTTTCGTTGCGCGATACGACCAATTCAGTGCACACGTTCGATCGCAAAACGGCGCACGTCGACATCAAAGATCCTATGGCCGCGCATGAGGAAATCTTGTTTCAACTGACTGACAAGCAGATGCACGATCTGTTCGCTTATCTGGTGACGCTGAAATGAGAAGAGTTTGGGCGATTGGACTGCTGCTGAGTGGGATAGCGAGGGCGCAAAGTCTCGATCCGAAGACGATTCTGCAACCGCCGGCTGATACGTGGCCGACTTTCAACGGCGACTATTCAGGGCGGCGATTCAGTTCTGCTACGCAGATCAACAAAGAGAACGTAAATACGCTCACGATGGCGTGGGCGTTTCAAACCAGTCTGAGTTCGGGACAAGGGCTGAAGTCGACGCCGCTGCTGGTGGAGGGGACGCTGTATTTCACGGAGCCAGATGATATCTGGGCGGTTGACGCGCGTTCCGGACGGCAGAACTGGCATTATCACTACCGCGCCAACGAGGGATTGCATATCGGACAGCGGGGAGTGGGGATGCATGAGGGCCGTCTTTACTTCGAGACGCCGGATGCGCATCTGCTGTGTTTGGACGCGAAGAGCGGTGAGGTGCAGTGGGACGTCGTGCTGGCCGATGTGAAGCTTGGCTACTGGACGACTATGGCGCCGTTGATCATTGGCGATCACGTGATTGTAGGCGTGTCGGGTGACTTCAACGATCTACACGGGTTCGTCGAAGCGATTGATCCGGCGACAGGCAAACAGCAGTGGCGTTGGGATTCGCTGCCGAAAGCGGGCGAGGCAGGTTCAGAAACCTGGCCGAAGAACAGCGATGCGATCGAACACGGCGGCGGGATGACGTGGCTTACAGGGACTTACGATCCGGAGCTGAAGTTGCTGTATTGGGGGACGGCGAACCCGAATCCGGTGCTGTCGGGAGCGACGAGGCCGGGAGCGAACCTGTATACGTGTTCGATTGTGGCGCTCGATCCCGAGACGGGTAAGTTAGTTTGGCATTTCCAGCCTTCGCCGCATGATGTGCACGATTGGGACGCGGTGCAGACGCCGGTGCTGGTGGATGGCAATTGGAAGGGCAAGCCGCGCAAATTGCTGTTGCAGGCTTCGCGAAACGGATACTTTTTTGTGCTGGACCGCACGAGCGGGGAAGCGTTGCTTTCGACGCCCTTCGAAGATATTAACTGGAGCGCGGGAGTCGATGGAAAGGGGCAGCCGATCGGCAAAACGGACAAGTATCCGAATGCGGCAGGAACGTTGGTTGCACCGGATGCGATCGGGGCGACAAACTGGATGTCGCCGAGTTTCGATCCGCAGACCGGATTGCTGTATGTAGATGCGCACCGATCTTACAGCATTTACTACGACCTTTCGGAAGACAAGCCGGAGGGATTCGCGGGGCGAGATATGTCGGTGTGGTCACGGTCGAGCTTGACAGCGATCGACTACCAGACAGGCAAGGTGAAGTGGAAGCACGACTTGGGGCCGGGATGGGATTGGGCCGGCGTGCTGAGTACTGCGGGAGGTCTGGTGTTTTCGGCAGATAGCCATGGCAATATGCTCGCGGTGGATGCGGAGAACGGACACACGTTGTGGCATGCGTATGGCGGCGGATCGGTGCAGAGTCCGCCGATTACGTATGAGCTCGACGGAAGACAGTACATTCTGATCGGCTCGCAGACGGTGCTTTACGCATGGGCACTACCGGACACTTTGCCTTCGTCAGGCGGTGCTTTGACAACTACAAGCTCGCGAACCCGATAAGCGCTAAGCCGAGCACGTAACCGGCAAACATCAACGAGACAAGGCGCATGGTGCCCGGAGGCGCGCTGCGAAATTCTTTCCAGATGAAAACGCCCCAGATAGCGGCGATCAATGTCGCACCCTGACCAAGGGCGTAACTAACGGCGGGACCGGCGACACCGGAAGCGACAACGTTGAGGCCGAGGGCGAGCATCCAGATGGCTGCGCCGAGAATGCCGAGCGAGTGGAGATGCAGCGTTCCGGCGAAGTATTCGCGATAGGTACGGCCGGAGACGCGCATGAAGATGGTGTTGACGATGAAGTTGCTCCCGAGGACACCGAGGGAAAAGAAAAAGAGAGCGGTGTAGGGGGTCAGAAATCCGGGCTGGATAGGCGCGGAGTTGAATTGGGGAGAAAGGGAGCCGATGAGCTGCGGATAAAAGAAGCCCATCAGGCAACCGGCAACGATGGCGAAGAGCATTCCTCTGGTCCAGTTGCCCGACGTCGAGCGCGGAAGGCGGCGATAGGCGGCAGCGGAGAAGATCATGGCCAACAAAACGAACGCGACCCCGAGGAAAAGTAGCGGCGCGTTGCCTTTTGGCTGCTCGACATAACTCACAACGGTTCCGATTATCAAAGCAAGGCCGATGCCGACGGGGAAGGCGATGGACATGCCAGCAGCATCGATGGCGACGACGAGAAGAATGTTGGCGATGTTGAATAAGACGCCGCTCAGCAGGGCCGAGCCGATGGGACCGGCGGCGGCGAGCTTGAGATTGTCGAGAGCCGGCATGCCGCTTGCGCCTACGCTGCCGGCGGTGAACATGAACAGCACACTGAAGAGCAGCAAGCCGATGGCGTAATCCCAGTAGTAGAGTTCGAACGGCCACTTGGTTTGCCCGGCGAGCTTCTGGGTATTCGCCCATGAACCCCAACCGATCATGGTGACCGTGCAGAGAAGAATGGCAACGAAGTTCGAATGAACAGTGAACACTAGGAGCTAAGCTATCACTTGCTCGCAAGAGGGAAGGAGACGAAGATGGCGATGAGAAGCCGAAGAAGATGGATCGGGATTGCGCTGCAGTTCTGTTTAGCGTTGGGGACGGGTTGCGTCGCTGCGGACGGTAAAACGGCGGTGATTTTGTCTACTGATGTAGGGAACGAGATCGACGATCAGTGGGCGATCACGTACATGATGGTGCATCCGAATTTCGATGTGCGCGCGATTATCTCAGCGCAGGGTCCGAGCTTGCCGGATCCTTCTGCGCATTGGACTTACAAAGTGCTGCTGGATGTGGTGGAGCATCGGTTGGGGATGAGCGTGCATCCGCCACTGTTCGAGGGCTCGAGTGTTCCGCTGGCGAATTTAACGACTGCGCTGCCGAATGCGGGGGTGGATTTCGTCATCCGGACATCGAAGGAGTTTTCGCGCGAGAACAGGCTGACGGTGTTGACGATCGGGGCGGCGACGGATGTGGCTTCGGCGATTCTGACAGACCCGTCAATTGCCGATCGGATCAGAGTGGTAGCGATGGGGTTCAACAATCTTCAGGCGGGTGGCGGGAAAGAATACAACGTGCAGAACGATCCGAAGGCCTGGCAGGTGATTCTGCAATCGAATGTGCCGGTGGTAATCGGGACGGGAGAGGTGTGCCGCAAATATCTTTCGCTGAACTTACAACAGGCACGAGATCTAGTTAGCCGAAACGGGTCTGTTGGAGAGTGGTTGTGGGACGATTTTCAGGTCTGGTATTTCCGGAATGTGAAGCCATTAAGAGTAAGCGATTACACCAAATCGTGGATTATCTGGGACATTATTACTTTGGCTTATTTGAACGGTATGGGAAACACGAGCGAAGTACCGAGACCGCTCCTTACGGATGAGTTATCGTTCGGAGCACAGCAGAGTGGAAAGACAATTCAGGTGGTTACGGAGGTAGATTCAAAGCAACTCTGGGCAGATTTCACTAAATACTTACAGGAATATCAAGCGAGCCACAAGACTCCAGCTGTAAGTTGCGTTCGTTAAGAAGTGAGGCCACAGGAGCGGGGCTAAACTCCTGTGGTTTTCTCAAATCTAAGATTTTGTCAGAGGGCGCTGCGGCGGCCAGCGAGTAAGCTGACCAAGAACAGCACCAGAAACACAACAAAGCAGATTTTCGCGATTCCGGCAGCAGCGACGGCGATTCCGCCGAAGCCGAGAATAGCGGCAAGGATCGCGATCACCAGGAATACCCAGGCGTACCAGAGCATAATTTTTTGTTTACATCCTCCGCCATCAACGAAGCATTTTCGGTGCCATGTTGCAAGCAGGAAAGATCCGAAGAAAACAATGCGCGTAATGCTTTCTAAACATTACATTTAGGCCTTCATACGGGCATTTAGACGGCTGAAGAAGACTAGCAGGTACGAGGTATTTTCGTCTCAACTGCAAGAAAGTTTACCTGGTAAGCGGATGCTCGCGGAAAACCAGGACGATTTCGATGACGAGAATGATGACCACCATCAACTCGAGAACGAAAGTACGGCTCTGGTGGAACTCGTTGACCATGGATTCGTGGAGTTCGCGAGCGGTGGTGAGTTTCTCCGTAACCAGGGTACGGTAGTCATTCACGCCGATGCGAGCGGCAGCCAGGCGGTAAGCGCGATCGTAGAACATATCACTCAGGAATTTGATGGCGTTTTCGGTTCGCTCGGCGAGCTCTTCATAGTCGAGACGGATGGTATTCAGGTCGCTTGCTTGACCAGCCAAACGCCATCGTCCCCAGAGCCCGCGGCGATTTTCGAGGAGTTTGTACACGCGAGCCAATACCTTGGTCAGGACTTCGTCGTAGTAACGAAATTCGAGTAATTGAGTGTTGGCGTATTCAAGTAAATCGATGGTGGGTGATGCGGCAGCGGCGGTGTCGTAGACAAATGCGGCGACCCAGCCGACTACGAGGAGGTCTGAAGAGTAATAGGAGATACTCGACTGGAGCACTTCGCGGCGCTCTCCAGGAGAGAGGGGCGCATCTTCGCCACGGACGACTTGGGCGATCTCGGCTCCAAATTCGCGCGATAGGGTTTCGGCGGACAGGATTTCGCCCGTGGGCAGCGGGACTGGGTTGAGTTGAAGAACGTAGTAGTCTTCGGAGATCCATTCCGCATGCGGTTTGACGAGACCGGAGCGGAAGCGTTTGAGGCGTTCGGTGACCAGAGCGCTGGCACGCGATTCGAGCACGGGAGACGAAATCCAGCGATTCGCTAGTTGAACGAGCTCCCGCCAGGTTGCACGAAACGGCCGAACGAACTCGACGCTGGCGACGCCGTAATCGAAGTAGCGGATTTTGGCGGAGAGGCCATGGCCTTCGTACTGTTCGAGTTCGCCGAGGGTCTCGATAACGGGCGTGCGCTCGAAGCGGACATACTGCGGAACCTGGTGCTTGAAGGCCGGCTCGCGTTTGCCGGGATCGGTGCCGAGCAGCGCGTGCAGGAGCGACAGATCGATCTCCTCGGCGACGTCGAAAAGCAGGAGCGCGCGAATACTGCCTGTAAGAGAGGGCCCGTTTTCCATAGGGCAGAAGCCGAAGAAGGAGAGCTAAGCCACCTTCTTCTTGGTTTTCGCAGGAGCGGAGGTAGACGGCGGCTTCTTGGCGGCAAGAGCTGAAGTTTGATGGGCCTTCCGCCACGCTTTCCAAAGCGAGGCGATCTCGGCGGCTAAATGCTTCGGTTTCGCGGCGAAGATTTTGGCTGCGAGCGCCAGCGAGTCCCGTTCAAGTTCTTCGCTGAACTGAGCGACGACAGCTAAGAACGTTTGTAGAGTTGCCGCTTCGCCGAACCGATGGGGATTGGCTTCGATTTTGGCGCGCAGGACAACGGTGTTGTGATGATTGCCCAGCCAGGTCTCTAAGTTTTTCAGACTTGCTTCGTGGGCCTGCAGGACGTCCGTCCAGAGGGACTCGAGAAGGCGGAGGTGATACCAATGCGCCTTGACGCGCTTGCGAAGAGCGTGGAAGTCTTCGCCGTGATGAGTTTTCCCCGCTTTCGCGAAAGCTTTGCGGGCGGCGCGAAAGGTCTGTTCGAGGCCTGGCGCAAGCGCATGAAAGCCGTCGTCCGGAATAGGCCAGCGGTTGACGCGGCGTCCGGCAGATTTAAGGGCCGCAGCGGAGCGGGCAATCACTTCCGCAACTTTCAGTTCGCGTTCGGTATTGCGCTTGTCGGCTTCGAGTGTTTTGCGGATAGAGGAGAAGTCGGATTGATGCAGCGCGGTTTTGCGCGCCGCGAGGATTTCGTCGAAGACTTCGATCAGAGCCGCTGCATCGCGCATTTGGGAGAGCTGGCGGCCGACATCGCGGAAACGACGGTTCTCATCGCGAAAAGTGCGACCGAGGCGCGGCGCGAGAAGGCGTAGGATTCCGCGGATTTTCTTGACGCATTTGCGGGCTTCGTGAACGGCCTGATCGCGCGCAGTGGAGTGGTTAGCGAGCAGTTGGACCGCGGACGAAACCTCTTCCGAGACGATGCGCCGTATGTTGTCGGGGACGGTGGGACCTTTTTGGAAACGATATGCCATGAAGCGAGAGGAAGGACAGACCGAAAACAGGTCTGCCCTTCGTGAGTCTTAGGAGTGACCCTCCTGCGGGGAGGTGGGAGCGACATTGGTTGTTTCGCCGCCACCGTATTCTTTTTCGGCTTCCGCTTTACGTCCGAGCAGCTCGAGGGCCGCGGCTGTGACGTGTTCGGCGGTAAGGCCGAGGTGCTTCATCACCTGATCGCCGGGGGCGGATGCGCCGAAGCGATTAATGCCGATAGTGGTTCCTTCGCAACCGGCCCAGCGCTCCCAGCCGTAGGTGCAAGCGGCTTCGACGGTGACGCGTTTCTTCAGGTTGGGAGGCAGAACGGCGTCACGATAGGCTTGATCCTGTGCTTCGAACAGGTACCAGCTCGGAATGCTGACGACGCGCGCTTTGAGTTTGTAGTCCGAGGAGAGCTTTTCCTGAGCTTTGACGCAGAGCGAGACCTCGGAACCGGAGCCAATCAGGATGACGTCGGGATTGCCGCCGTCCGGTTCAGAAAGAATGTACGCGCCTTTGCTGACGTCGCCATCTTTGACTTTGCTGCGATCAAGGTGCGGAACGTTCTGGCGGGTGAGCGCGAAGAGAGTGGGACCATTGTGCTGGATGGCGAAGGCCCAGGAGTCAGCAGTTTCGGTGGCGTCGGCAGGACGCATCACATTGAGGCCGGGAATGGCGCGGAGTCCGGCGATCTGTTCGATGGGTTCGTGCGTGGGGCCGTCTTCACCGACAGCGACGCTGTCATGCGTGAAGACGTAATAGGCCTTGAGCTGGCTCAGCGCGCCGAGGCGGATGGAAGGCTTCATGTAATCGGAGAAGACGAGGAAGGTGGCGCTGAAAGGAAGAAGTCCGCCATGCGCGGCCATGCCGTTGACGGCGGCTCCCATGGCGTGCTCGCGAACACCGAACGCTACGTTGCGGCCAGCATAGCCCCAAACGCCACCGACCGCGCCTTGAGTGGCGGGACCGTAGGCCTCCGGAGGCTGAAAGTCGCCCTCCCCCTTGAGAGCGGTGTTGGTGGAGGGGTTCAGGTCTGCGGAGCCGCCCATGAGATTTGGGATGTGTTTTGCCAGTGCATTCATGACCTGGCCGCCGGCGGCGCGCGTAGCGATTGGCTTATCTTCGGGCTTCCATTTCGGGAGATCGGCCTGCCAGCCATCGGGCAACTTGCCGCTCAACATGGATTCCAGTTCGGCAGCTTCTTTGGCAAAGTCTTTCTTGTAGGTGTCGAGTTTCTTCGTCCACTCGGCTTGAGTCTTCGCGCCTTTTTCGCCAACCTCGCGGAAGAATTTGACAGCGTCATCGGGAAGGTAGAACTTATCCATGGTGGGCCAGCCGAGCGCCTTTTTAGAGGCCTGCAATTCTTCTTCGCCTAGCGGGTTGCCATGCGCTTCGAAGGTGTCCTGCTTCTTGGGACTGCCGTATCCGATGTGCGTGTGCACAAGAATGAGCGAGGGCTTATTGAGGACGCGCTTCGATTCTTCAATGGCCTTGGAGACAGCCTCGACATCGTTGCCTTGGTCGACGTGGTGGATGTGCCAGCCGTAAGCTTCGAAGCGCTTGCCGACATCTTCGGTGAAGCAAAGGCTGGTGCCGCCGGCGAGCGAGATGTGGTTTTGATCGTACAGAAAGATGAGCTTACCCAGTTGCAAATGTCCGGCGAGGGAAGCGGCTTCCTGGCTGACGCCTTCCATGAGATCGCCGTCGCCGCAGATGCCGTAGGTGTAATGGTCGACGATTGTGTGCCCCGGGCGATTAAACCTCGCGGTAAACCAAGCTTCGGCGATGGCGATACCAACAGCGTTGCTTATCCCTTGACCGAGCGGACCGGTGGCGACTTCGACGCCGACGGTATGACCGCGTTCCGGATGCCCGGGCGTCTTGCTGCCCCATTGACGGAAGCGCTTCAGCTCATCGAGCGGGAGATCGTAGCCGGTGAGATAGAGCAGGCTGTAGAGAAGCATGGAGCCGTGACCGGCAGAGAGGATGAAGCGGTCGCGGTCGAACCATCCGGGATCTTTGGGATTGAACTTGAGGAATTTGGTCCAGAGGGCGTAGGCCATAGCGGCAGCGCCCATGGGCATGCCGGGATGCCCGGAATTGGCCTGCTGGACTGAATCAGCAGACAGGAATCGGATGGTATTGATGCAAACTTCTTCAAGCGTTTGGGTTTCAGTGGTAGGCACGTTTGTCTCTCCTCGGTTCGACGGGAAATCGGACAGCTTGTGACACAGAGTCTATCGTTAGCGACGAAAATCCGCTCTCCTAGAGTAGCCCTGCGGTTTTGGGCGTGGCGCAGAAGGCTTGCAAAATGGGTCGCCGTTTATTCTGGGATAGAGGATGATTTCGCGGCTAATTTGTTTTTTGCTCGCGGTCCCGCTGGTTATTTTTTCACAGGCGGCTTCGGGGTCGGCAGCACCATCCGACGCACCTTTGACGCCTCCGCCAATGGCTTGCGCGGCCGGGGCGCCCTTGGGACCGGTGGACTTGAGCGTCGTCTCGCCGCACAACACGGAGCCATTACCTTTTCAGACGATCAATCGCCTGAGCGAGGGTGACACCGTTCGTTACAGTCCGATTTTGCGCGGGAAGGAGAAGCGGCCAGGCGAGATTGCGCTGGTGCTGGTACCTGCGAAGAGGGATCCGAAAGAAGATTCACTGTCGGTGACTGATCCGAAGAGCGCGGAGAAGGCCGAGGAGTGGAAGATTCCGCAATCAGTTTCGCTGGCGGCAGTGGTGTACGGGCCGCAAGGGCTGAGCAAGAAGAAGGTTGCGGGATTCCTTTCGCAAGACGATCTGTTGATCGCGCAATTGGCCGATTACGCCGAAAAGACAGCACAAACAGAGGCGCTGATTGAGGCGCTTTCCGATAGCGGGAGTTCCGCCGCTAGTGTCAATGCGGCGCTGACGGGGTTTGCTTCGCAATACGGGATGTCGGTGCAAATCGACAAGACGGCGCCGACATCGGTTCAGGCGCAGGCTTTATTCGCGGCGATGAATCCGCAGTTGGCGGCGTACAACCCGCTCAGCAGTTCGACGGCGGAGCGGGTAGGGCAAACGGCGAGCTTGGCAACAGCGGCGGCAACTCTATTTTTCGGAAGCCCCATTGGGCTCGCGGCGGGTGGAACGGCCATGCTTTTGGACCTTCGTTATATCGCGTTTCCCGGAACACAGTTCCGATCATCGTTTGCACAGCCGTTGAATCGTCCGGGGACGCCGCAAGCGGGAGAGAACACCGGTTTGAATTTATGTGGACAGCGAACGCCTCCGCCGCCTCATACGCGAGTCGCTTACATTTGGGCGGTGCGGATTCCGGGTGCAAAGCCGCCGGATATTCGCGTCGGGGATGCGAATTACATTCCGCCAAATCAAAAGACGCCGGTGCCGGTAGACGTGCCGGATCCGCAGTGGAAGTACTTGCAGCGAGGAAGAAACTGGACGCTGCAGAACTCCGAGGGAAAGAAGCTGCCGGTTGCGGTTTTGAAGTTAGGAAATCAGAAGGCGCTGGAACTGGATTTAACCAGGTCGGCTGTTCCGCAAGGCGATTACAAGCTAAACGGCTTTTGGGATTGGACTGCTTTTCAGGCGCAGGGAGCGATCCACGTACGTCCATTGAGCACGTTCGAGCAAGCGCGGATTGAGGCGCAATCGCAGAATAACCTTTTGGCGAAGGCCGGGAAGGTGCCGGTGACTCTCGGGAACAGTGATTTCGAGTTTTTGGACAAGGTCGAAATCAAGAAGAAGAACGACGAGTTTGCCGTTGCCGAACCGGTTCGATTCCTGCTGCCGAATGGATTGCGTAAGGGGCCGCAGGATCGCATGGACGTGCAGATCGATACGGCGAATCTTGAGGCCGGCGCGTATGAACTCTTCCTCTCGCAGCAGGACGGGAAGAGTCATGCAGTGCCGATCAGCATTTTGCCGGATTTACCGAAGATCGACAACCTTCCCATTGTGTTGAACGAGGGCGTTTCGACTCAGCATTATTTGCTCAAAGGGGAACGCCTGAATCTGATTTCGCAATTGGAGTCGCCGGGCGTGGACTTTGCTCTTGACGCGGCCACGCCCGGACAGTTGGAGCGCGGCGTTTCGGTGAAGGTGAACGCTGATGCAAAACCCGGGACACGGATGGCGGTCGAAGCCAAGCTGACTGACCGCGAGAGAACGGTTACGCTTCCAGATGCGCTGCAGATCACGGGTCCGCTGCCGGCTATCGCTAGTTCGAGGCTCTCGCTACCCGCTAATTTGGCATTCACGCTGCAACCGAACGTCTTTCCATCTGGATACACGCTCACCGCCGTGTTGGATGTTCGGAACGTAACCCCGAAAAGCGCGCTCCGCCTGGCGTGCTCCGATGATGTTGGTACGCCTGCAGTGTTGAAACTCGGAGAGCAGACCGCAAATTGGTCTTTGCAGCAGCTTTCTGCGGATCAATTGTTTGTTTCTTTCGACACGAGCAGCCTTCCGGCCGGTTGCAGGCTTCAGGCGTCGATCGATAATGGCGCTGCGGGACGTTCGCAGCCTTTTTCGCTGGCGAGGATTATCCGCTTGCCAAAAGTCGATTCGCTCGAAGCGGATGCGACTCCACCGGTGAACGGAATGCGCACTTACAAGTTGACGGGGCTAAATCTGGAGATGATCGAGAAAGTGGGATGGGATCAGTCGAGTGGAAATGCGATTACGTCGCTGCCAGTTCCTATAGCGGGCCAGGGCCAAAAGCAGACGTTGCAAATAGTGTTGCCCGAGCCCGGTCCCGCGACTCATTCTTTGCTTTCTGTTTGGTTACGGGGAGAAAAGGAGCCGAGCGCGACAAACGTTTCCGCTCCGAACATCGCGCAGCCGACGGCCTCGGCTGTTCGACAGCCACCGAAATAGCAAATAACGCAGGGTTAGGAATTCGATCGCGGGCGACGCAGGATAGGTTGCGTGTTGGATAGAACGCGCTCGGAGGCGGCAGGACGTACAGCGGCGGATTCCAACTGGTGTTGCTCTGACGAAATTTCTTCTGTCGCAAGAGTGTTTCCTGCTGAATCGAATCGCTCGACGGAAGCGCTCTCTGTCGAGACCGGAACAGCCTGCCGATAGAGCTCCTTCGCCTCAGTTTCGGTGATGTGAATCTCTTCAGTCACGACCCATTCTCGTTGGATGCGGAGCGTTTCAGAGACGACCGGAACTATCAAAGTATCGCCTTCACGATAGGGCGTTTGTGGACCGTCGACGATGCGGTGGGTGGGGACGCCTTCACATTTACCGTCCCCCGTCTTAGCTCCTGCTCGATGACTTGGTCGCTGCGTTGCGTATGCTTGACGACGCGGACGCCGCCCGTTACTACCGGCACGGCGTCCGCGACTAACTCTTCTCGAACTATTGGAACTACGACCTGATCGTCCTCTGCAGACATGCTAACGAGATTGGGAAGCCGTCTTGGTGTTCCCGGTTACCTTGTCCCAGCCATAACGAACAGAGTCTTTCATCTTTTCCCAAGTGCTGTTGGGATACTGACGTCCGTAATCGGAGCGTAAGTCGGATTCAACGGCATCGAAACTCTTGCCGCGATAGCGATCGTCGTTGGCGATTTCACTTCCATAGCGGTACGCAGGAGCGTAGTCGTCGTAATCAAGACCGGACGAGCCAGGGGAGGTTGCGAAATGAGTTCGGTAGTCATCGTCGTAGCTCGAGCCAGGGCCCATGTCCTGAACATCGACCTCAGTACGGCGCACGGAGTCCTTTACGGTTTCGGTGCGGCTCTTCGAATCTTTGTTAAGCCGGACTTCTTCGACAACTCGGGCTTGCTTACTAACGACAGGTTCTTCGGCATACTCGCGAACTTCAATGACCTGATCACGACCCGTTTGAAAATCAGCTTCGGTTGCCTTTCTGCTGACCGGCTGGCGATCGACCCGGACGCGTTCTTCGCGCAAATTGATGCGCTCTTCGACCGGCGCTTCGACAACGCGCGAGTAGACGCGAACGCCGCCGCGCTCGACGGTACGTTTGCCAACAAGCAGATCCTCACGGACAACGGGAATGGTTTGGTTGTCGCCACCCGTTGTTGAAGTTCGGTAAGCATTTCTGGCAGCGGCTCCCGCAGCGGCATCGTACCCGACCGAACCGGTTGTGGTTGTAGGGGTGCTCATTTCCTGCTGCGCGTTACGAAGATCCGAGCTGTTCGCCTGATATCCAGAGTCGTACACGTTACCGGTGGCGACGCCTTGCGATTCACCGAAATCCTCCGTGTGGAGGTCAAGCGGCGAAAAACGATTTAGGATCTCAGAAGCTGCTTCGGCCTTGTCTTCGTCTACATCGACGCTGACAACGGTGCCGCCGCCAGCTACGGCTCGCTCGTATCCTCGATAGTCAGAATGCTCGTCGGTTCCGAAAAGCGATTTGAACCAGCCTTTTACGCCGCCTTCATTAGCCTTGTTGCTAGGCTCGCTCACGTGGCTGGTAGAACTCGCGGCGAAGGACTCGTCAGATACGTAAATGTCCTCACCGCCGAAGCCTTGCGACTTTAGTTCGGCGACTGCGCGACGGGCGTCGTCTGGATTCTTGAACACTGCCACTACTGTGGAATCTAACTGGTTTGCCATAAAATTCTTCTCCTCGAACTACGGTCACCTTATGGACTGCGGCGTGGAAAAATAATAACGGCAAGAATCATTAAAACGGCACCGGCGTTTGTCACTGAATTGCCATAAACCCCGTTACTCTTGACGAAACTATTTTGCGGAACAAACATTGCCAACGGGTTGCCCCATGAGAATGGCATCTCGCATGCATTGGTTCGTTCGATATTCCATGCTTTGGGGATCCCAGATGGGCACTCCATGTCAGAACGGCTTCTGAACTACCGAATGGGCAGGCTGAGTGAAATATGGGAACGGGCTACGCTGCGGACACAGAGTCCCAATCATCCGATGAAACCAGAGAATCCAGTCGTTTGGGACCTAACGATGCTACGCTCGTGACCCCCATATCGGGTCTCGATTGGACTGAGCCGCGACGACGCAATTTCGGTTCATTGCAGCCCGGTTGTGTCCTGGGAAATCGTTTCGTTATCCAAAAGTTTCTCGGGTCGGGCGGGATGGGAGATGTCTACCA
>JAVHMZ010539831.1:0-34258 GCA_034782995.1 Amazona versicolor
TAGGAGAGATCATCGGCTACAATGACCCTCCGGGGCCGTCCGCGGCGACCGTGCCGCCGTTACGGACGTGCCGCGCTCCTTCTCCGCCTTCGCGTGACTCACTTCACATCTTCGGCATGACCGCCATCCCAACACGCCTGCCCCGACGGTCAAACTGACGCCCACCCTGGCCGTAAACGGCGACGAATATACCGTCCAGGCCGGGGACACCCTATCCGGCATCGCCATCCGGCTTAAAGTTAATCTGCAGGATTTGATCGACCTGAATAAAATTGACGATCCCGATAAGCTAAAGGTCGGTCAGACCCTTAAAATCCCGAAATCCGCTACCGGCGCAGCCACGCCCACACCATGCGGATCGAGATGCTCCTGTAAACAGTGAGCCACCTCCTGGGTGAGCCGCTCCTGAATTTGTAAGCGTCGCGCAAACGCATCCACGATGCGCGGGATCTTGCTCAACCCGATGACCTTCTGCTTTGCGATATAGCCGACGTGGACCTTACCGTAAAACGGAAGCATGTGGTGCTCGCACATGCTAAAAAATTCGATGTCTTTCACCATTACCATCTCGTCGTAGTCCACCGTGTAAACGGCGTTGTTGACGAGCTTGGCGATGTCGGTTTGATAGCCGCTGGTCAGGAACTTAAGCGCTTTGTCGACGCGCTCGGGCGTTTTCAGAAGACCTTCGCGATGCGGATCTTCGCCCAATGCCTTCAGAATTTATTCCACGTGCGGCGCGATGTTTAGATCGGAATCGCGCGCAGGCATTTTCACTACAGCTTTGTTTCTGCTCATGAGAGCCCTTCGGAGTTGTCGGGTTGCGGCACCATTTCAAAGATGTTCCGTTCCGTCTCGAAGATGCGAATTCGGCGGAGCGCTGGGCCAGGTGCCTTGAACGTTGACGGCCAGGCCGCCGCTAGCCGTTCGAAAAGTTCCTTTCCTAAATTTTCTGTAGTTGGTACTTGCGTCCGAAATTCCGGCAACTCCACGTTCAGATTTCGATGGTCATAGCGTCGAATGACGTGCTCATTTACAAGCGTATCGAGCGCGTGAAGGTCGACCGCGCGTCCCATGCGCGCATCGATCTCGCCGTCCACAAGAACCTCAATTTCGTAGTTGTGTCCGTGACCAAACGGATTATTGCACTTCCCGAACAGCTCGTCGTTCTGTTCCTCGCTGAGCTGGGGAACGTGCAGTCGGTGGGATGCGCTGAATCGATACCGGCGGGCTACCGTGACCACGTTCACTCTCCGCGATACTCCACGCTCAAATCGGCTGTCTCGTGCAGCCGCACCGCGTGCAACTTGCCTGCCGACGCCCCACCAAACTTAGGATGCAGACGCCGCCAGATCTCGACCGCGATATTCTCCGGAGTCGGGATCACTCGGTCGAACGGCGGCACTTCGTGATTGAGAAAGCGGTGATCAAAGGGCTCAATCACCTCCTGATTGAGGATCTCCTTGACTTCCTTTAAATCCCGAATCATCCCGGTTACCGGATCCGGGTCGCCTTCGAGTGTAACCTCGACGACATAGTTGTGTCCGTGCCCGTTCGGGTTCGCCGCGAGGCCGTAAAGTGCCCGGTTTTCCTCATCAGACAGGGCCGGATTGCGGCAAAAGTGAGAAGCAGAGAACTCAGCTTTGCGAGTAATCAACATACAGGACTATTGTGATGACCGGTGCGACTGAAAAGCTACACTGGAATGAGAGTCTGATTATGCAAGCCCGTACTACGGACCGGCTTCTGCTCGGCGGGATCGGGCTACTCATGGTGGCCCTTGTGGCCGTGCTGGCGCAGTCGCTCAATGATCGCGTCGCCAAGGAAGGTGAGCAAGCGCCATCGTTCTCGATTCGCACCGATAATGGCTCCACTGTCAGCGCTGAAAACTTTGGCGGCCGCGTGTTGATTTTAAATTTCTGGGCAACTTGGTGCGCTCCTTGTGTGAACGAAATTCCTGCGCTCGACGTTCTGCAGAAAAGATTTCGCGATCGCGGTCTGATTGTGGTGGCTCTCAGCGTCGACAACGACGCTAATGCATACCGCGAGTTCCTGTCCCGAAATGCGGTCACGTTTCAAACTGCGCGCGAAGGTGACAACAGGGTCAACGCGGCATACGGCACCTTCCGCTACCCGGAAACATATATCATTGATCGCACGGGTAGGATCGTGAAGAAGATTGTCGGTGAAGAGAGATGGAGTGACGATCGGGTGATGAGTTATGTGGAGTCGCTCCTCTAACGGGCGTTCAACGAGTGTGCAGCAATCCGCTTTGCTTCCGCGCTCGGCGAAGGCGAAGCTGATCGAACTGCTGGGTCCGCGCGGTTACCTTGATCAGCCTCATGACTTGACTCTTTACGAGTTCGATGGCGGAGTCGATAAGGCCCGTCCGGAGATGGTGCTGTTTCCGCGCGCAACCGAAGAAGTCGTCGCCATTGCTCGTATCACGGCGGAGCATCGCGTTCCGATTGTCGGAAGAGGTGCGGGCACCGGCCTAAGCGGTGGGTCTGTGCCGCGGGCAGGCGGAGTCGTGATTGGCTTTTCCCGGATGAATCGCATCCTTGAACTCGATCCGTTAAACGAGCGGGCCGTTGTTCAACCGGGCGTCGTGAATCTGGAACTGACTCAGGCCGCTCAGGCGCTCGGTTATTTCTACGCGCCGGATCCGTCAAGTCAAAAAGCCTGCACTTTAGGTGGCAACGTTGCGGAAAACGCAGGCGGTCCTCATACGCTGGCCTATGGCGTTACAACCAACCATGTGCTTGGAATCGAGTATGTTCTTCCGGACGGAACCGTGATGGAGCACGGTGGGCCGGAGCCGGATCTCCCTGGCTTTGACCTCACCGGGCTTCTCACTGGATCCGAAGGAACAATGGCACTTGTTACGAAAATCACTGTTCGCTTGATGCGGATGCCGGAAGCGGTAAAGACAATCGTCGCTGTGTACGATTCGATTCCGGACTGCGCACGCACGGTCGCTGAGATTACTGCCCGTCAGATTACTCCGGTGGCCGTTGAGATGCTCGATGGGCCGATGCTGCGCATGGTGGAAGAAGCAACTCACGCCGGTTACCCGGTAGACGCTGCGGCCGTGCTGCTGATCGAACTGGAAGGAGCTCGTGAGGCCGTCGAAGAACAGGCGATGCAGATTCGGGAAGTCTGCCAAATCTCGGGCGCGAGAGAGTTCCGCGTGGCGCGTTCCCCGGAAGAGCGCGACGTGCTGTGGAAAGGGCGGAAGAACGCGTTCGGCGCTATTGGCCGGGTGAGCCCGTCCTACTATGTGCAGGACGGTGTGGTTCCTCGCTCGCGTATCGCGGATACCTTGCTCTTTATCGAAACGGTCAGCCGCGATAGTGGGCTGCAAATCACCAATATCTTCCACGCGGGTGACGGCAACATGCACCCGATCATTCTGTTTGACACGCACAAGGCTGGTGAGCTCGCGAAGGTCAAAGAAGCCGGCCGGCAGATTCTAGACTACTGCATCAGCGCTGGCGGCTCCATCACCGGCGAGCATGGAATCGGTATGGAGAAGAATGATCTGATGGAACGCCAGTTTGGGAGTGACACGCTTGACACGATTCGGGATTTCAAACGCCTGTTCGATCCGGACTGCCGGTTGAATACAGGCAAAGTGCTCCCAACCGGAAAAGGTTGCATGGAAATCCGGCAGCCCGCGTTGATTGCTGAATCGAGGATCTACTGACATGGCTGCGATTGCGGACTGGTTACTAGCTGACATTCGCGTTCCCGAGGTGGCGCCTGCGTCGGAGCATGAGGAGTCGAAGACGCGACCGTGGTGGCAGGTTATGTGTCTCACCGGCGTGGATTATTTTTCCTCACTCGGGTATGCGCCCGGCATCTCTTTTCTTGCCGCTGGCGCTCTGTCCCCCATTGCGACTTTAATTTTGGTGCTGGTGACTTTGTTCGCGGCGCTGCCCGCTTACGGCCGGGTGGCACAAGCCAGCCCGAACGGCCAAGGCAGCATCGCGATGCTCGAGAGGCTGTTTCCGCGCTGGCAAGGAAAGGTATTCGTTTTGGTGCTGTTGGGTTTCGCCACAACGGATTTTGTTATTACTATTACGCTCTCCGCGGCCGATGGCGCCGCGCACTTAATAGAGAATCCGTTTTTCCCACACGCCTTGGCGAACCAAATGGGAGTTACCGTCACCATTATCGTCCTGCTTGCAGCGATCTTTTTAAAAGGCTTTAAAGAAGCAATCACAATTGCTGTGGCGCTCGTCGCGGTTTACCTGGCCTTAAATGCTGTTGTGTGTGCGGTAGCAATCGGAGATCTGGTTCGACACCCCGCACTGATTGGGCAATGGCAAACGCGTCTGTTCCAGCAACATGGCAGTATCTGGGCAATGATCGGAGTGGCGTTGCTGCTGTTTCCGCGCCTCGCACTGGGTATGTCCGGGTTTGAAACTGGTGTGGCTGTCATGCCGTTGATTGATGCCCGTGACGAGCAGGAACGTATTCGCAACACGCGAAAGCTTCTCATGTTGGCGGCCTGCATCATGAGCACTTTTCTTCTGGCGACGAGCGTGGCGACGACCATGCTGATCCCGGCGAGTGAGTTCGGAACCGGAGGCCACGCAAATGGGCGCGCGGTTGCTTGGCTCGCTCATCGGTACTTGGGCGATCACTTTGGATCGCTCTACGATTTCAGCACGATTTTGATCTTGGGCTTTGCTGGCGCATCAGCCATGGCCGGTCTCCTCAACCTCGTGCCGCGCTATCTTCCTCGGTATGGGATGGCGCCGGACTTTGCTCGAGCATCACGCCCCCTCGTTCTGACTTTCCTCGTAGTCGCTTTGGCCGTGACGATCGTTTTTCATGCGAACGTGGATGCGCAAGGAGGCGCTTATGCGACCGGTGTGCTCGTCCTGATGTCATCCGCGGCGATTGCCGTCGCGCTTGCCGCTCGTCGCACACCTCAGGTTTGGCTGTTTGGGGCCATTGCGGTCATCTTCGTTTACACCACCGCGGTGAATATGTATGAGCGTCCGGAAGGGCTTAAGATCTCTTCCATTTTCATTGCAGGGATCGTCGGCAGTTCGTTTCTTTTAAGAGCGTTCCGGTCAACAGAGTTACGCATCAAAAGAGTGGATTTCGATCCGGAGGCCAAGCGGATTCTGGATGAGCATGCGGGAGGCGACATCCGTTTGATCACGAGGCGTTTGACAGCTTCGCGCGTACCGGACTTTCCGGAGCTGGACCAATGCATTCGCGAAGCGCACCACATTGCCCAGCAGGAAGATATGATCTTCCTGGAAGCTGAGCGCGGGGACACCTCCGACTTCGACTTCGAACTGTGCGTGGTTGGCCGCCGTGAAGAAGGCTATTCGGTATTACGTGTGTGTGCGCCGGCCATCCCGAACGCATATGCCGCAGTACTGATCGCGATCATGCGAGAAACAGGCAAGCACGCCCACGTGTATTTCACTTGGCCCGAAGGCAATCCGTTTCTGCTGTTGCTCCAGTACATTTTTCTAGGCGACGGTTATACAGCGCCACTTACCCATGAGGTTTTACGGCAGGCGATTCCGGATCACGAGCGGCGACCGCTAGTACACGTAGTGTAAGTACCGGGTCAGTTAACGCTGCTAAGTACCCGTGAGGTAAGTTAATCAACCCAAAATCAGGCGTAGGGACTCGCTCGATGAAACCTATTTTTTTCTTCTCTAGATCAGCTGCTATATAGAATTTGGTTTGTTTCGAACGTCATTACGCGATTTTGAGTTTGAAAGTTTGAGAACGCCGCGCGGAATTGTTATGTTAGTTGCGGCAATCACCGAGACCACTATGAAGCTAAAGCTTTTCACAACCCTGTGCTCCGCTTTCTTTGCTGCGGGACTCTTCTCACAAACCCCCGTTCTGACCTATCACGCCGATAACTTTCGAACCGGGTGGTATCAAAATGAGTCGATTCTTACGCCATCAAATGTAAGTTCGTCGAAATTCGGCAAACTCTTTCAGCTTGCGGCTGACGGAAAAGTAGATGCTCAGCCGTTGTATGTTCCCCGGCTGAGCATCGGGGGTAAAACGCACAACGTGGTGTTTGTGGCCACAGAGCACGACAGCGTTTACGCGTACGACGCGGATACTGCTGGTTCTCCGCTTTGGAAAGTGTCGATGCTAAAAAGTGGAGAAACGAGTTCTGATGATCGGGGCTGCAGTCAAGTCACTCCGGAGATTGGCGTTACGGCCACTCCAGCCATCGATTTGAGATGGGGCCCGCACGGCACTATGTACGTCGTCGCGATGAGTAAGGATTCCAACGGGAATTATCACCATCGTCTGCATGCACTCGACATCACCACGGGCCAGGAACAGTTCGGCGGGCCGGTAGATATTCAGGCGACCTTCCCTGGAAACGGGGACAACAGTCAGAGCGGAAACGTGACTTTCGATCCCGCAAGGTATAAGGAGCGCCCGGCGTTACTTACCACGAACACCAGTGTCATCTTGATGTGGTCTTCCCACTGCGACGCTCGACCATACACCGGCTGGATCATGAACTATGACGAACGGACTCTTCAGCAGAACAGCGTTTTAAACATTGCTCCAAATGGAGAGGGTGCAGCCATTTGGCAGAGTGGTGCCGGACCTGCATTGGACCAAACAGGTCATCCCTTCTTTCTTGCGGCAAACGGAACTTTCGACACGCAGCTGAACTCTTCCGGCTTCCCCTCGAGCGGTGATTATGGAAACGCCTTTATAAGGTTGAACAATGAGAACAACATTCTAACCGTTCAGGATTACTTCACGATGTTCAACACTGTTTCTGAATCTCAGGCTGATACAGATCTCGGCTCGGGTGCAGCGATGCTCTTTCCGGATTTGTACAACAGTTCAGGCACTTTGAAGCGTCTTGCAGTTGGCGCTGGTAAGGACACCAACATCTATGTGGTTGACAGATCCAACTTAGGTAGGTTTCACTCAGACCGTAACGCCGTTTACCAACAATTAACCGGAGCGCTGCCAAACGGTGCCTGGTCCGCGCCTGCCTATTTCAACGGGACGATGTTTTGGGGCGGTATCAGCGATTCGATTCGAGCATTTAAATGGACGAGTGGACTTTTCGTGGCGGGAACGAAAACTGGCGTTGTTTTCAATTACCCTGGCTCAACTCCGAGCGTTTCTTCAAATTCAAGCGGCGGTAACGCGATCGTCTGGGCCCTGGAGAACTTGCAGCCTGCGGTTCTGCTAGCGTTCGACGCCACCAACCTGGCAAATCAGCTGTACAGCAGTGACTCAAACCGGTCGCGCGATCAATTTGGAAACGGAAATAAGTTTGTTACTCCAATGATTGCGAACGGTAAGGTTTATGCACCCAGTCAAACCGGTGTCGGTGTATTTGGCTTACTGCCGTAAGCGTAGTGCCTTCAAATGCCGCTCTTTACGCACGTTACACTGAGAACGGATGCGCGCGGGCCCGAATGTCGCGATAGTTGGTGGAGGTGTAATTGGACTCTCCATCGCATGGCGGCTCGCTCAAGCCGGAGCTGCAGTCACCGTCTTTGAGGCGGGGGTCGCCGGCAATGGTGCGAGTTGGGCCGCTGCCGGCATGCTCTCCCCGGGTGGCGAGTTTGAAAGGAAAACATGTTGGTCACAGCTCGCGCTTGATAGCCTGTCGCTGTATCCGGAGTTTGTCGACGAGCTCACCGAGCAGTCCGGAAATCGAATCGACTTTCGAAAATGCGGCGCGTTTGAGATTGCGCTTAGCGAGCAGGAAGCTGAGCTCCTAAGAGAGGGGGCGTGCCGGAAGGTAGCGGCTGAAATCTACTCCGAGCAGTTTCCTGCCGGCCGCATTCCCGGAATCACTTCGTCTGCTGCCGCGGCACAATATTACCCCAATGAATGGGTGGTTAACCCGCGTGAGCTTGTGCAAGCGCTATTGATCGCATGTGAACGATCGAATGTTCGAATCCGGGAACACGATCCGGTTTACCGGCTTGACGAGCACTCTTTCTGGGATTTTTACGTGATAGCAGCGGGCGCCTGGAGCGATCAGATTCTGCTGTCATTTGCTGGGAAACAGCAGCACAAACCGGGAACCTACCCAGTCCGTGGTCACTTAGTCGCCTGGGAGGAAAGAACCGGGTTATGTGACGCGATCATTCGCCACCAGCACACTTATCTTGTACGAAGGGATCCGAACCTTGTCATTGCCGGATCGTCTACGGAAAACGCCGGATTCGATCGGACGCTTGACGGCGAGATTGTGGCCGGTATCGCGGAACGTGCCGGCGAACTTATACCGGCGCTCCGCGACCACGGATACTTCGCATGGAACGGCCTTCGCCCGGGTACAGCCACGCAGGATCCAGTGATCGGGAAGGTCGCAGATCTGCCGGTCTGGCTGGCCTATGGCCACTACCGTAACGGTATTCTTCTTGCGCCCGTGACGGCGCGGGACGTCGCGCGCGAGATCATGTGCGGCGGGACTAAGCTGGCCAGTTCGCGAATGGATTTGTTTTCGCCAGCCTAGCTTCCGCGATCAGATCCGGCACGCGCTTGCGCCGACGCAAAAGTTGTTCCAGCAGTTTCTCTAATTTGTTCTCATCTCCTTCTAGCCACTCCGGGGGCACTTGGCGGAGCGCTTCATCTAAGACATGTTCCGGGAAGTGGACAACGCGGTCCAGCCATGGCTGAAAGCTGTCGAGTGATCGCACTCCGTTATAGACGAGTTTGCGGGTGTAAAGTCCCTGGACAGGTGAGTTGATTAACTCCCAATGCGGTCCGTTCAGGATGTAACCGTGGTCGATCATCAAGGCAACAAATCCCATTTTGCGAGGATTTGCTTCGGCGCCCGGCAGCCACTCTTTTATTTGCGCCCGGAAGAATATCGCTTGGCGTGTGTCCGAATTTCCGGACCACTTATCGAAAACGAGCGCGCCCAGAAACTCATTCAAATTGTGAACTTGTGAGAGTAACTGGTCCGGTACGAAGTCATAAGTGGCCGTGCGGGAGGGGTCGCCCGGATAACGCGAACCGAAATGCCAGCCTGGGTCGGGCAACACCTGTCGGGTGCCGACCTGCATCGACGTTTCGGGAAACTCCGACAGAAACGGGCCGGTGACATCGACGATCGCTGTCTCCGGAGCAGAGATTTGCAGATGCTTCAGCATGACGGAAGCAACCCACTCGTTCGGCAAGATACGCCGATGCTGCGGGTTAGAAGTGAACTTGACAATGTAAAAACCGCCGTCCTCGCACTCGATTAAGTGCGCCTGCGCCCCACCGCGCATCTTTCGTATATGCCGGCGAGCACGGACGGGCATGCGAATCACATATTATGTACCAATGAACCGGCGCGACTTGTTGAAAGGTTCTCTGGTTTCCGCGCTCTCCACGAGCAGAATACATGGAGCGAACGAGCGCGTCCGGCTCGGGCTCATCGGCTGCGGCTCGCGTGGTTGTTACGTTGCGAACTTCATGCGTGAAGGAGGAAACGCCGATTTTGCTGCGTTCGCCGATTGTTATCGTCCGAACGCCGAGAAAGCAAAGCAACTTCTGAATCCAAAGGGCGCAATCTACAGCGACTTTCGAAAGTTGCTCGAGCGCAGCGACATCGATGCTGTATTGGTTGCGACTCCTGATCATTGGCATGCCCTTAGCGCGATCTCGGCTTGCCAAGCGGGAAAGGACGTTTACGTCGAGAAACCCGTTGCGCACAATATACGCGAGGGCCGAGCGATCGTAAAGGCAGCCCGCGATCATGCCCGAATTGTTCAGGTTGGGACTCAGCACCGGTCCGCACCGCATTTTGATGACTGCGCTCGTGTCGTCCAGAGTGGCGAGTTAGGTGAGGTTCATTTGGTACGTGTCTGGAATTACACCTCACTTTACCCGAAAGGCTTCGGACGGCCAGCGAACGGGCCCGTTCCGGCTGGCCTCGATTGGGATTTGTACCAAGGTCCTGCGCCAGCGCGTCCGTTTAACCCAATGCGCTTCCTTGCTACTTACAGATGGTTTTGGGATTACGCGGGCGGACTAATCACTGACTTTGGAACTCATCGGTTCGACACGGTCCATCAAATTATGGGTCAAGACCAGCCGCGCACGATCGCGGCATGCGGCCGCCGCTACGCGATGCGCGACCTCGGTGAAATGCCGGATACCCTGCAAGTCACTTATGAATACCCGAGTTTCATCATGAGTTATGAATGCTCGACTCTGAGCAGTCATGGCATGGGAGGTCGCACGCCCGGATTAAGTTACTACCGAGCGCGTGGTACGGATGATCACCCTCACGGAATGGCCTTCTATGGAACAAACGGCGCGTTGTTCGCCGACCGTATTAGCTACGAGATCTATCCCGAACCCATTGACGAGCAGGGAACGGGATCACCTAAGATCACGGGCTTTCGGATGCAACGAAAAGTCGTGCCCGCTCACGACGCGACGGCGGCGCACGCCCGTTCGTTTATCGAAAACGTACGTGCACGCAAGCGTCCTGCTGCCGATATCGAGACAGGGCACCGAGCGACTTCTATCGGACACTTAGGAAATATCGCGATGAAAACGGGGCTCAAACTGCACTGGAACGCCGAAGCGGAAGACTTCGAAAATCAGCCTGAAGCATCTGCTTTGCTGTGGCGAGAACCTCGCGCTCCCTATAACTGGTTCCCTTCTATAAACGTGACTCGCGCGCAGGCCACTTCACCGGCTCGACCCGCTTCACAATAAAACCGAAACTGAACGCGCCAATCACAAGAAAACAGCATGTCGTGACAAAAGCAATTGAGTAATGTCCGGTTTTCTGAACGATCCAGCCCGTCAACCATGGCCCGATCATTCCAGACACGTTTCCGATTCCGTTCTGCAGTCCAGTCCACTTACCACTAGCGCGCGGGCCCGCGAGCGTCTGCGTAATCGGCCACATATTGGAAGAGTACAAGCCTAAACTCGCACACGCAAAAGTCAGCAAAATCAACGAGAGCAGCTTGTCCGGAACTAACATCGCGGGCAGCATGAGAGTGGCAAGCAAGAGTCCGCTACACACGCACGCCTTACGTACCCGGTTGGGAGATCCTCCCATCGTAATTAGTCGATCGCCAATCCAGCCTCCGAATAACGAGACGAAGGCCACTCCCCAAAAGGGCGCAGATCCCAGGAACGCGCGTTCATAAGCCGTCAGATGGCGCTCGTTCTCGAAATAAGGCGGAAGCCAGAAGACGAGAAAATACCAGGCGTAATTGCCGCACACGAGACCAATAAATGTCCCCCACGCCGATCGCTCCTGCAGAATGTCGATCAGCGCAGGTGTGGCTCCGGCGACCTGCTCCTGCGAGCGCCGAATATCGGGAGCAGATCGAAACCACGGAAGTAGCCAGCATAAACTCGCCGCGCCCATGGCAACGAAGAAAAACCGCCATCCTAAGCGCTCCATCAAGAGACTTCCCAACATGACCCCGATGGCGGGGCCTAGTTTGGAACCGGCGTCGATAAAGGCGTTGGCGCGTCCGCGCTGATCCTCCCGGAGCGTAGCCGAGATGATTCGCGAGTAAGCAGGGTATGCCACCGACTCCCCCGCGCCTAAGCAAAGCCGCAAAATGAGCAGCGAACCGATCGAAGAAACAAGCCCGGTTGCCAACATCGCCAGTGACCAAGCGAGATAGCCGAGGCCGTACACCATCCTGACCGGAAAGCGGTCTACCAGCCAACCCGACAAGATTTGTAATGAAGCGTAGGTCCAGAAGAAAGACGAAAACAGCAGCCCTAATTGCGCGGGTTCAATTCCGAGTTCGCGCGTGATATATCCCTGGCCAACCGATAAGCTGCCACGATCGATGTAGTTGATGCAAACCGAAACGGCGAGAAGGGAAATCAAGATCCAGTGCGCGCGAGTCAATCGCACCGGTATTGGAGCCGCTTTCGCAAATCGCGCCATGGAGGCCGCTATCTTACCGCAGCCGTGGCTTTGGCGAGCGAATTTTGTGCGCTATCATGCAAAGTAGCTCACCCATCGGCGCGGTAGCCAAGTGGTAAGGCCAAGGTCTGCAAAACCTTTACTCGTCGGTTCGATTCCGACCCGCGCCTCCAACAATACCCGCGTTCGGTTCCGCTGTCGCAAAACGCGACACAGTGGTCCAGCAAGCGAACGCCTCCGTTCTGTGGTTCACTGGGCAGTTGCCTGCAAACACGCGCACCGAACCACTGGCCATCGTGGTCGCGAAACTGCTTCCGTTCGGATCGCAATGGCTCTCTGGCGTTGGTTTTGGTCCGCGGTCGACGCTTTGTGCGATCCGCTCGTCGGTGCTTTTTGCCTTTTGCTTTTGGCTCTCTCGCTGGGGCGAGCGCCGGGTCTACAGCTCACAGGCAATACCATCCTTGCGTCCACTCGTACACAGATGGGACTACTGATCGATGAGGCTCGCCGGCGCATGGCCGCCGATTGCCCGTTGCACTCCGGCTCGTTTCACGTCGTCCCGCGCTAAGCACGAGATCCTTTACGCCAACCACTTGTAGTAGTAGAAGAGCAGCGGTGTGCCGCCGGTGTTCTTGATTCCGTGCAGGGCGTTGCCCGCGCAATACATCATGGATCCGGCTTGCACCGCGACCGTTTTTCCGCCAACCAGCATCTCGCCTCCACCCTCGGTGACGACGATAAACTCCTCCTCTGGATGCTGATGCGGAGGATGGGGCTGCATTCCGGGGTTTAGACGAAGACTTCCGGCTGTGACCGATTTGAGTTGCTGCGTCGCTCCTTCGAAGAACACGCGCAAATCTCCGAAGGGTTCGCGCGTCAGCCGGGCATCTTTCGCGTTCACGACTCCATCATTCAAGCGTTGAGTGATTGCCGAAAACAGCGTCGGGGCGAAAGCCGCTCCTAACCCAAATGCCTTTAAAAGATCTCTCCGCATGTTCTTCGACATCCGCATCATCATAACGAACTTCCGACTCAATGGCTTTTCACGCCGCGCCCCGGAAACACCCCTGACACGAGTTCTCCCGCCCGCACTACCAGGACTCCGTTGACCATCAGATAGCGAACTCCAGCCGAAGAAAGCGCTGGTTCCTCATAAGTCGCCCGATCAATGACGGTACCGGCGTCGAACACGGTGAGGTCCGCGTCGGCACCGACGCGCACGCGTCCCTTATTGCGCATGGCCGGGCTTACGGCCTCCAACCGCTGGGCGGGCAAGAAACTCATCTTGCGCACCGCATCCATGAGCGTGAGCACATGTTGCTCGCGAACGTAGCGGCCAAGCACACGGGCATACGTGCCCGCTCCTCGCGGGTGGCCTTTGCCGTTCTCGATGTGTCCATCGCTCGCGACCATTACGTCCCGCTCCGCCATCGCGAGCCGCACCATTTCTTCGGGGATACTGTGAAGAATCACCATGCCCCCCTGCGCGCGATAACGTTTGAAAGTGTCGGCCGTTAGCCGTTCGCCCGTCGAAACCCACTGCAGATCGTGATAGCTGATGCCGAGCCTCTGCTCCCAACCGCTGTCGAAGATGGCGGTTTCAAGTCTCGTCATCCCGGCTGTGTAGGGATAAGCCTCCGTTGTCACATCGATCTTTTGCTTTCGCGCGTCCTCAATCATTTGCAAGCAGAGCGGGGTTTGGCGAAACGCCATGCTGGTGAGATGAACGACGTGAACGAACGCACCGGTGATTGCAGCATCGGCCAGCATCTCCTGGAGCGCGTCCACAACTCCGGGCTCCACCGGACCTGCATTTCGCATGTGGACAAAGCATCCGGTTTTTCTTTCCGCAGCCAACCGGAAGAGGTCGAGTATTTCTTCGCGGGACGCCACCGGCACGTAGGCGATCCCCAGACCGATCCCGAGCGCACCGTCATCGAGCCCCTCCTTCACCAGCCGGCGAATCGTATCCCGCTCGGGTGCGCTAGCCACATCCGTTACAGCATGATCGCGAGGTAAGAATTCGCCCGTATCATGTAAAACCGCAATCCGCGCCGGAATGTGACCGGACGTTGCCCCGAAATTGATCAGCGCTTTGCCTTCGCGCGCGCGATACCACGAAGCAACCGGATTGACTCCCACCTCCATCTCGAGGGCTGTAGTCACCCCGTCTTGTGCTTTGAGCCGATAGTTCTCGTCTGTTTGCCCATGCGAGTGCAGATCGATAAAGCCTGGGGCAACAACCATGCCAGTGACATTGATCTGTTCACGCCCGGAGAGCGCGCGCTCGCTGATGGAGGCGATTTTTCCGGACCGCACACCAACGTCTCGGACCGCATCGAGTGCGGATTCGGGATCCATCACGCGCCCTCCATGCAGCACGATGTCAAAATCCTGCGCAAGAGCGCAGGTCGCCACGCAAAGGAAAATCAGTAAGCGCATCAGCAGAGAACTCTATCAGTTCTGGGCCGGCGCAGGTTTGTCCTGACCTTTTCCGGTATCCTGATCAACCGGCGGCCCCTCAACCATCACGTTGATGGCTTGCGGATTCAGGTCGGGGTCTTTGCCAACGTCGATCGAGAGCACCGATCCGGTAGCTATCTCGGCCGCTTTCACCGGCTGTCCGTTCCGCAAGAATTTCGTTTTATGCGTGAGGCGGATCGATATTGTCTGGTCGCCTTCTCCTGCGATCAACATCTCCTTGCCGCTGATGCGCTTTAAAATCCCGTGCATCGTGGCTGCAGGCTCTTTGTAAGCTCCCGTGGAGGCAGTTGGATTCGGTTTCACGCCTTTGGGTGGACCGGCCGAAGCCCACGCAACTAAAACGAAGCTGACCAGAAGAAAAATTATTGTTCCGCGTAACGTTGTCACTGCAGTTCCTCCATCAGTTACACTTCATTTTGCCTCGGTTACTGCCTCAGCGGTTTCGCAATCGGCTCGCGCTCCTCAGCGGCTACCTGCAGCGCAAAGCAAGGGTCTCAGGACTACCGGTCGAATATATTGTCGAAACCACGGCCAAATGCAACCTTTATTGTCCGATGTGCCCCCGGGAAACACATCCGCAGCCCAAGGCCGATATGGCGGACGCCGTTTTTGATGCATTGGTTGAGCAATCGGCAGAGTCTGCCGAACACATGATGCTCATCGGCCTAGGTGAGCCGTTTCTCGATCCCAAGATACTCAACCGAGTAGAATATTGCTCGCGCCACAATATCTCCACTCTACTCTCGACGAATGGAACGCTCTTAGACGAGAGTTTGTCGTTGGAGGTTCTTCAAAGCCCGCTTAAACATATCACGCTCAGTTTCGATGGGGCCACGAAGGAAAGCTTCGAATTTTATCGAAAGGGCGCGCGATTTGAAAAAGTTCGCGAAAACTTCGTTCGCTTTGCCCGCTTGAAGCACAAACAAAAAAAGAAAGTGCACGTGACCGTGCAGATGGTTAGCCTTCCTCGAAATCGGGGGGAGGCAACGGAGTTCGTTCAGTTCTGGAAAAACGTGCCGGGGATCGATTCCGTGCGCGTCAAAGAAGACGAGACGAACTTATTTAAGATCGGCCACGATCCGCGTCATTTTGCTTACCCATGTCACTATCTTTGGCGTGGGCCAGTTTACGTGAAGCAGAATGGGGACGTTTATCCATGCTGCCAAAGCTACATGCTGGACGGTAAGCCAATTGGACGAATCGGGGATAATTCTTTGGTTCAGATTTGGAATTCTGAGTCAATGCGAGAGCTGCGAACGCTTCACGCCGAAGGCAGAGCCGGGGAGATCCCGATGTGCGCGAGGTGTTGCAGTTCGATTCCACATCCGATGTTAGTGATTGGGAGCTTGTTGGTTCACGGCGAAATGGTTCGCAAGGTTCTTCCCCGGGTCGAGGCACTGGCCGCACTATCCACCAAAACACGAAAGCTTCTTCGACCATCGCAATAAAAATGGCGCGCTGGTGGCTCGGATAGAACGTCACCAACGCGCCGGTGCTTCAGGATCCTGGCAATTAGATCTTGCAAACTCCCTTGCTGACAATCTGACTGCAAAGCGGTCCCAGGCCGGTCGTGGCGCTCGGCAGAGTAATCATTGCATTTGGGCCAGCATTGTGTTCTCCGTTGAACGGAGTTGGTTTGGTTACATCAAAACCGCATGCCGCCGCATCCTGAGGATTGTTGAACCACAGACCCATGTGGTAAGTGTTCGTGGGCGGTAGATTCACGACCGGGTCAAAGCCGAAGATTTGATCCAGCAGAATCGTTTTGAGTTGTGCATCGCTCTTGCCGTCACTATGTGAGACGATGTCGGACTGATACCAGGCGAGCCCGAAATTCTTGAAGTTCGGATCGGCACTACCGTCCGATTTGAGCTGGCTATTTTGGACTGTGAACAAATCAAAATCCAGGTTAGGCCGGAAGTTGGCTCCGGTCCACTGCAGTGTTTCGTGTATTCCGCCGCGAACAACGGTAACTGTCGCGGTCGGTGTTGGCCCGCCGGGCTGGGCGAGGCAAGCTAGGAACTGCGGGTTGGGCACTAATTGGAACGTTACGGTTGTGGGAGGAGACTGGGCAAACGCCGCGAATGAGAGTGTGGTTGCGGCGAGAGTCGCTAATGCTACTTTTTTCATTGTTTTTCCTTGTCGGTTGGAATTGACCCGCCTCAGCGGGCTTGATTCCCATCCTAAGGAGAAACGCCCTCTTACTGGTTTGGAAGTAGTAAAGAGAAGGTAAACGATTTGGAGCGTTACTACGTATTCACGGATCCGTCGCCAACAGCGTTCAGACCAAATTGTGCATTGTTGTGCAGAATTGTGCAGTTTGGAAGAAAACAACGACGCGAGAAGAAGCTTAACCGGTGTCCCCACGAGATGCACGGTTTCTCCATCGCGAAGTACACGGCCGCCGCACACAGAATCGTGAGAGCGAGGTTTAACGGAAAGTGCTGAGCAGTTCCTCCGTGAACATGGGAGAAGAATAGCTGCTGCCACAAGTAGATGCTGTAGGAGAGCCGTCCAATCAATCGCAGTGGCGCCCATTCGAGTGCCCTGCTTGCAATTGAAGCTGGTCGTGCAACAGTGACCGCCAGGAGTGCCGCGAAGAGGATCGCCTGCGCGGCCATGTAGCTTTTCGGCTGCGCGATGTCCAGAGCGATAACCGCAGCAATGATCGTGGTAATCGACACGAGAGTTGGCACACGGGCTACAATCGCTTCGGCTTTCGATGGGTTCCAAATCAAAGCCAGCGCGCAGCCCCAGAGAAGGGCGTCCATTCGATAGTCGCCGCGCCACAATAACCCACGCAAGTGCTCGCTGTGTAGCATCGAGGCGACCCATCCGTAGCGAACGTCGAGACTTCGCCACACGGCGACCGCGACGGCTAGTGCGGGGGCAACGAAGCGAGCTCGCCGAAAACCCACAAAAACCAGCAAAGCGGGCCACAATAAGTAGAATTGCTCCTCGACCGCGAGCGACCAGAAGTGCGCCGTATACCAGCCGTGTTGCGCGTCCGAACCCCAGTAGTTACGCAGGAACAGGAGGCAACTGAGGACATCGTTGCGTGGGGAAACGATCACACCGGCGGTGTCGAGCAACGCGATCACGCCGAGAAACAGCAGAGCGGCAGGAAGGATGCGAAACGCGCGTCTGACGTAGAAACTGCGAAGCGAAATCTGGCCTGTTCGGGAGTTTTCTTCTCTCAACCTTAGCGTGATCAGGAAACCACTGATCGCGAAGAAGAGGTTGACCCCCAGCGCTCCATGTTTCGCCCACGACGTTGGAGAGAAGGAGTGCGAGAGCACGACTCCCGCTATGGCGATGGCGCGCCAGCCGTCCAGCGTGGGAATGTAATTGGATCGCGGGCGCGACACTTCTCGAACGAAGTGGCGCGCGCCCGAGTTTTTCTCAGGCGGCGCCAGTTACGCGCCGCCATTGCTTTCCTACCTGAATAAGGAGTTCCGATACGTCGCCGGGAAGCACGAGCTCACTTACTGGTTGCTCGTTCACTTTCACCGCACCGGATTTCAGTTTGCGGGTCGCGTCGCTGACCGAATCCGCCAATCCGACTCGCGCGAGGAGTTTATCGACGCGAATCCCCTGCGCGACGCGAACCCCGTCAGGAAGGGGAACCGCGGGTATATCTACCGGAATCTCTTTGTTCCGGACAACGCGCGTGAAATCAGCTTCTGCTTCCGCAGCTTCTTTCGCAGAATGAAAATCGCCCGTGATGATCCGGCCCAACCGCATTTTCGCGTCCATAGGATGCAGATCACCGCGGGCAATGGCACCGCGCATCTCCGCAATCTCGGACACGCTCACATTGGTCAGGAGCTCGTAATAGCGAAACATCAGATCGTCGCTGATCTGCATGACTTTCCGGAACATCCCGCTGGCGGGCTCCGACACACCGATGTAGTTGCCGAGTGACTTCGACATTTTTTTCTCGCCATCTAAGCCCTCGAGAATCGGGACTGTCGCCACGATCTGCGGAATCTGATGCGAATCCTTCTGAATTTCACGCCCCACGAGCAGGTTGAATTTCTGATCCGTTCCTCCTAACTCGACATCGCACTCCAGAGCGACCGAGTCGTACGCCTGCACGAGCGGGTACAACAGTTCATGCAGCGCGATCGGGACGCCTTGGCGGTAGCGGACCGAAAAATCATCGCGCTCTAAGATGCGCGCCACAGTATATTTTGAGAAAAGCCTGATGTAATCATCGAACTCGAATTTGCCGAACCACTCGCTGTTATAGCGGATCTCGGTCTTATCCGGGTCGAGTATCTTGAAGACCTGCGCTTTGTAAGTGGCGGTGTTCGCTTCAACGAGATCCCTTGTCATGGGTGGCCGGGTCGTGTTACGTCCGGAAGGATCACCGATCATCGCCGTGCTATCTCCGATCAGGAAAATTACGGTATGTCCGAGATCCTGGAAGTGCTTCATCTTACGGATGAGCACGGTATGGCCCAAGTGGAGATCAGGCGAAGTCGGGTCGAAGCCGGCTTTCACGCGGAGCGGCTTGCCTCCATTCGCGATCCTTTCACGCAACTCTTCTTCGCGGATCAGCTCCGATAAACCTTTGCGCAGATAGAGAAGCTGTTCATCAAGCGTCGCCACAACTCATTTTGTCATTCTGCTCGTCGATGCTTCGTCGCGGAGATACTTGCCAAGAAACGTCTCGGATGCATGGTACGCCGTCAGCCAGTTTTCATGTGTGAGGAAATCATGGACTTCATCTGGGAAGACAAGTTCTTCGAACTTTACATTCTGCTTGCGCAATGCCTCGACTAGCATCAGAGTTTGACGGAAGTTTACGTTTCGATCGTCATCACCATGAATCAGCAGAACGGGCGAACGCCATGTACTCACCGAAGCCATGGGGGATGACTCAAAAGCAACTCGCGCAACATCTGCGCGTTTTTGCGGATCGTAAGCTGGCACAAAATTCCGGATTTCCTCGTTCCATTCATGAACGCCGTGCAGATCCACACCCGCGGCAAATAAGTTGGAAGCGCGGGCAAGCCCCATGGCGGTCAAGTAGCCGCCGTAAGAACCGCCCCACAATCCGATTTTATTCGGGAGAACGTCCTCGCGAGAACGAAGATATAAACCGGCGCCCACGACGTCATGGAACTCGCTTCCACCAGTCGCGCCATATTCCAGAGCTTCGCGAAAATTCAACCCGTAGCCGATTCCGCTACGGTAATTGATCGAAAGCACGACATAGCCGCGGCTCGCCAGATATTGGTTGAATGCGTACGCCTGGTGGTAGTAGAACATGTAATGCCAGCCAAGCAGCATTTGCCGGCGCGAGCCGCCATGCACGAAAATGACAGCTGGATGCTTCGCGCTACCATCGCGCGGAAGAAACAGTTGACCATGGATTTCCATGCCATCCGCAGCGGAAAAGATAACCCCTTGAGGTTCGATCAGAGCCGAGGCCGGAAAGCCATCCGGCAACGAATCGGTATCGCTCAGAGCTCGCTTGTTCAAGACTGCTGTTCGCGCCGGATGCTGCGCAGACGAATGCAGCAAAGCAATCACACCTTCCGCGGCTTCGACGGGCGACCATTCGAGCCCTGCCCCGGTGGTCAAACGCTCGGGTGCTCCGCTCGCGCTAACATTTGCCCGCCAGACATGCCGCCGGTCAATGTCGTTCTGATTGGATGAGTAGAACACGCTGCGCCCATCGATCGAAAGCGCGACGTCTTCCACTTCAGACGATCCCGGGGAGAGTTCGGTGACTCCACCGTCCTTCACGGACGTGGAGTAGAGATGGGTCCACCCGGTTCGCTCCCACGGGAAGACCAGCCGATCGGCGGCGGCCCATTGCACCTGGAAGTGGCTCGTAATCTCCCGGTATTCGCTTCCCTGCCCCGGCTCCGCGTGCCAGATCTCACGCGACTTTCCTGTGCTCACGTCCACGGCCCGAATGGACCACGGCGTTTCCGCTGTGCGCCTCGGGCCGAAAGCAAACGCGTCCTGCGTAGTCGGAACGCGGACGAAAGCGACTTGCCTGGAGTCAGGTGAACAGACCGGAAACATATCCCGATCGACTCCCGGGTCAAGGTACTGCGCCGTCTTTTCGCCGATGCGGTAAACGGCCACAAAAGAGTGCTGGGTGCGGTCACTCGTGAAGACGAGAAATGTTCCGTCAGGAGACCAATCGAGCGAGTCGGCCGAACCTCTTGCGTGAATTAACTGCGCTGCCTTGGCCGAACCGTCGCTGGGCGCGCTCCAAACCTGACTGCCCGAAATAAACGCGATCGTTTTCCCGTTCGGCGAGATGGCGGGCGTGTGTCCTTTACCTACTTCGCGTGGCGAGCCGCCCGAAATAGGGACGGTAAAGATGGTCTGTTCAATTCCGGCTGCTACATGGCGAGGGTTCGGAACCTCGCCGGCTCCATTCGCTCCTTCGCCACGCGTAAAAACGACGAAAGCGCCATCCTTGCTGAGCGCGAGATCGCTGATTTCCTGTCCGTCATCTTCCGTGTAGGCCGTGATCTGCCGTCCACGATAGCCGGGCGCTTCCGCTGTCCAGACGTTTCGAACACCGCGTCCGCGTTCCACCCATGCGATTTTTCCGTGCCCGTTGGTGACCAGACTCGATGGGAATGGAGAGCTGAGCACTTGCTCGAGAGTAAACGGGGGAGCGGCCCAAGCTGCGGCGCAGGCGAGCGGCAGAATAGCGAAAACGCGCATGAGGAATTGTAGCTCCGGGCGCGGTAGCGTTATCGGCCGACCGATGAACCGCAGAGTAGGACAGCCCCCGGAAAAAGCGATCGACTGTCCCCTCGTCGAAACCGGACGTGTAGATCTCCCGCATCCGGCTCTCCTGAAAACCTTCACCAATAGCTGGTGCAGGCGCGGCGTCCCAGAAACTGAAGACCGAGTTGCTGCAAGCACCGTAATAACTCACGCCTTTAGCAACCCGGTAGCACCGCGGGCACCGGTGACGCTGGAGATGGTTCGCCAGCCGATGGCCGACGTGCCAATTGATTTACCGGTACGCCCATCGCGCCGGGTTTCGCAGACTCTCTTGGCGCATCCGGTGCGGCTAAAAAGAACCCTACCGCTTCTCGTTCCAGCCTTGGTGCTCGTTCCAATCGAGAATTCGAAAGTGTGGGTACGGCTCCTGACGAGACAGCTTGTCGAATGGGACGATGCTGGCCTGCTCATGATTTCCGTCCTGCGATTGGTAAAACCAAAGCGCTTCCTGGGCCATCCGTGACACCTCGCCTGAGATATAAAATCTCTGCTTTTCGTACCGATACGGAGCATGCCGGCCCGGCATGGCGCCATACACCTGGTCAACAATAAGCTGTGTATCGCTCGGCAGGGCGCCCTCTTTTTGCAACTCCTGCATAGCTTTGACAACAATCCAATTGTTGGTTCGGTGATCCACGTGGCGTTCATCCGGGTGTCCGGTGATGATCAAATCGGGCCGGAAGCGCCGGATATATTCCTTGACCGCGGCAACAACCGGATCGCGCGCGAACGGCAAATTTGGTGTGGCCGCGTCCTGGTAGGGAGAATGATCGCTGGCCAATAACACGGACAGATATGGATCTTCTGGTGTGACGTGTTCGTACCAGATTTGTTCGAGTCCACCGTCGGGCAGCCCCAGGAACGAGATGTCGTCACGGGGCACTCCCAGGCTTGCTAAAGAAGCGCGCGCCTCCTCCATGCGCACTTCGCCGAAATCCATGGCGCGCGCCGCATCGCAGGAATGCATGTAATAGCGGTCGCATCCACCCGCATCACCGCCGGTCAGGTACACGAAGTGGATCGGAATTTTATTCTCGGTCGCGGCGCGAATCAGACCGGGGTGCGCCGTGTCATCGTCCTGGTGCGCGCAGAACACCAGAATGGAGCGTGGCAGGCGGTTGACCGCAAACTCTAGCTGGTTGGTTGCTACCGGCGCGCCCTCCCGCGTGCGCAGAGATACCTTCGCCGTGTAGTTCCCGGCGGGAAGTGATTTCCATCGGAGCCCGATGGGGTTTGTCCAGGATGGCGTAGGATTTTGTTCCTCGATTGTGGCACCCTTCCCGTTCAAGAGTGCGGCGTGTAGTGAGACATCGGCTTTGTTGAAATCGGAGATCGCAATCAGCTTGAACGTTGTGACTGGTTGAGTATCCTCAGCAAACATGGTGTGCGCTGTTTCGAACTTGATCGCCTCTGAAACGAATGAGGGTGGATAGAACTGGCGATAGGCACTCGCTTTTTTGACGTCCGCAAGACGAGGGTAGAGATAGAGAAACGGATACTGCTTTGGAAAAGAACTATCCAATGTTGCCGTGAAAGCGGGGGGAGCGAATGCCAGGTCGTAAATGCGCTCGAGTTTGCGGCTATCGCGAATGACAACCGCGTAGTAGAGAACCAACGGTTCTTTCTCGGCACGCGCGACAGCGGCTTTCTGCAGCCGAAACTCTTTCTCCTCCCCAGGAGCAAGCGAGAGCTCTTCCGCAACGGTCGTGTTCCATTGAGGCGTTTCGTCGGGAGCCGGAGCAATCCAGGGATAGTTATACGACTCGAATTCGACACGGAGATGGTCGAGCGGGGTATTCGAAACGTTCCGGACCGTGATATACGGATTTACACTGTCTCCTGACGTGTAAAAGGTTTTGTCGAGTTCGATTGAAACCACTTTTGCCAGTTGGCGATGCACAGCGAAACTGGCGGCGTTGGCGTGAAGTTTTCCCGAGGTATCGGTTAGATCGACCTGGTATCGGCCGGTGCGTGCGTTCCACGGAATTGTCCAGAACTCCTGATAGTCAATTCCTTGAGGAAAGACCTTCTCAACTGTAGCGGCAGACTCGCCAGCGTAGCGAATTGAGGCGTGAACAACCGCCTTTGAGAGTAGGCGAAGCCGGACTAAGCTCCCAGCGTTATAGCTTGTTCTGTCCGTAACTGCCGCTAAGGCACGTGGTTCAGAGCTGAGGGAGGAGCTGAAAAAGTAAAAAAGAGAGATAAGAAGACTGAGGGCGCGGACACAATACACGTCCGCATTTTAGAACATGAGCACGGGTAATCCGGTGAGCCGACGTTAGCTCACTCGGATTATCCCGCGCAGTGTTCAATGCGAGACTTGCTAAACCGATCGCCGCCCGGCAAGCATTGCGACCAACCAAACTACCAGAAATACAAAGAACAAAATCTTCGCTATACCTGCAGCCGTTCCAGCGATTCCACCGAACCCGAGAAGCGCCGCAACCAGCGCGATGACTAGGAAAACAAGCGACCAATGCAACATTTCGTCTCCTCCGTTTCAGCCTATGCGGCTCGGCAAACCAGAAGCAATTAGTACTCCAAAGTAGCTTCTGAGGGCGAGTGTGTAAGGTCCGTCGCTAATCTACCGGTGATGCGGGAAATCGGGAAGCGCTCGTTCGGTGTGTTTTCTCTGGATTGACTTTGCGAACGCAACTGTGGAATGATCATCGATCATATAAAATCGGCAGCAGGGTTTTGTTTTGCTGTCTCGCGGCAACCCTGTGGGAGGTAAGGCTTATGAAAACTGCTTTGCACGGGCTCATTTTTGGAGCGCTCGCTTTGGCTTTCGTGAATGTCGCGTTTCCCCAAGGCAATCTGGGCGCATTGAGCGGCACCGTATCCGACACGAGCGGCGCCATCGTCCCCGAAGTCTCCTTGCGGGTGATCAATGTGGCGACCGGCGCCGTGTCGATTGCAGCGTCGAGCCAAACGGGCAGCTATTTGGTTCAGTCACTCGTACCCGGAACCTATCGACTCGAAGCAGAAAAGACTGGCTTCCGCAAAACAGTTGTCGAGAACGTGGTCGTACAAACGGCGACTACGGGCACGATCGATCTCAAGCTGGAGCTGGGGAATGTAGCAGAGTCGGTCACGGTCGAATCGGGAAGTCTTGAAATCCAAACCACCAATGCCGAGATCGGAACCACCGTTGAAACCAAGCAGATCCTGGACCTTCCGATTTCACTCGGTGGAGCGGCGCAGACCGGCGGGTCCGGGCGGCGGCAGATCGAGAACTTTCTGTTTCTGACTCCCGGAGTGACAGGCGATCAGTGGAGTAAGTCGATCAACGGTGCTCCCGCATTCAGCACCGAAGTGTTGATCGATGGGCAGGACATGCAGAACATCGGCGCGCCGGGATTTATCGCAGACTCTTCTCCGCCCTACGAAGCCATCAGCGAATTCAAGGTGCAGAACACGCTATACCCGGCGGAATATGGAATGGGTTACGGCGTCGAAAACTTTACGATGCGCTCCGGAACGAACGCAATTCACGGCGACGCATTCGAGTTGCTCCGTAACGACAAGCTGGATGCGCGCGGGTTTTTCAATGACTCGAAGCCAGCGCTTCGACAGAACGAGTTTGGCGTCACCATTGGAGGTCCGGTACGAGTTCCTTTTTACAACGGCAGGGACAAGACTCACTTTTTCTTTGCCTATTCCGGATTCCGCCTGCGCGGGGGCCTGCCGCAAGGAAATCTCGTTTCTGTGCCCAGTGCGGCTGAACGGACGGGCGATTTCTCCGACTACCCGTTCCCGATCTTTGATCCGGCGACGACGCGTCCGGATGGAAACGGAAGCTTTGTGCGGAATCCGTTTCCGGGAAATGTGATTCCCAAGGATCGGCTCAGCCAGGTTGCGCAAAGGCTTGCGGCGTTAATTCCCGCTCCCGACCGGCCCGGTTACTTCAATAACTATGTCGATCGGTCGAGCCAGCCTGCGGACGACGACGATTACAGCGTCAAGATCGACCACCAAATTACTCCGAATCAACTGTTGACTGGCAGCTTCTGGTGGGCGAATGCCGATATTGTGGTAAATGGTCCGCTTGCAGGACCGCTAAACCCGGGCTACCGCCAGACTCCGTCGCTTGGCGGAGGAGTTCGCCTGAATCACGTTTGGACGATCAGCCCGACTCTTGTAAATCACGTGGGCTTCGGCTACACCCCGGTGAACCCGACCTGGACTTATTGGAAGGCCGACAGCCGGAAGGGAAACCAGGTGTTGCAAATTCCCGGGATCCCCGCCGATGCGAACGGGTATCCGGAGTTCTACTTCGATAATCCCGGTTATCAATCGTTGGGAAACTCGCAGGAAAATGGCTTTGATCCACAGAAGTTCATCAACACCGTAGTTAACGAGGATCTGAGCTGGGTCATCGGAAAGCAAACGTTCAAATTCGGCGGCCAGTTCCGATATCGCTCCATGGACGTGGCGGACCTGGACAATCGCGCCGGGTTGTTTTATCCCATATCGCTCGCAACTTCGCAGCCGAACGATGTGAATTATGCGAATTGGGGTAATTCGTTCGCGAGCTTGATGCTTGGGCAGATCGACAATTCCACGCGCCAGCAACCGGCCCCCGAGCAGTTGTTCTACGACACGATGTGGAGCATGTACGCCGACGACAACATAAAGCTGACAAAGAAGCTGACAGTCAGCCTTGGCCTTCGGTACGAAATACCGGGGTATGTGCAGGAAGAAAACGGCATCACGTCGGTTCTGGATTTAGCCAGGCCGAATCCCGGCGCTGGTGGGCGGCTGGGCGCCCTGAAGTTTTTGGGTGACGGAGCCGGACGCGCGGGCACGCGCAATATTTTCGGCAGTTACCACAAATCCGTGTCACCTCGCGTCGGTATTACTTACGCGTTGAACTCCAAAACCGTGATTCGCGCCGGCTACGGCATGTTCCGCCTTTACCCGAACTACGGGCGCATGAACAGCGGGATTTTTTGGAACTCCGGATTTGGCGCGACAATCTCGGTAGCCTCCACGAACTCCGGCATTACTCCCGCATTTAATCTGGACCAGGGCTTTCCGATTCCGGATCAGAAGCTCCCTAACTTCGATCCTTCTCTGAACAACAACGGGTCTGCTACCTACGTCAACTCGGAGGCGCACCGGCCGGCGCGGATGCAGAGCTGGACGTTTGATATCCAGCGCACGCTTCCTTTCAACATCCTTCTGGACGCGGCGTACGTGGGCTCAAAGACGACCGGGCTGCCCACTGGCTTGGAGAACATCAACCAGGTCAATCCGAAGTACCTGTCTCTCGGCGACACGCTTCGGGCCGACATCAATTCGCCAGAAGCGGCCGCCGCGGGAATCTCGTCGCCTTATCCCGGGTTTCAAGGTTCCGTGGCGCAGGCGCTTCGGCCCTATCCCCAATACACGACGATATGGGATTTGTTCCAGCCGACCGGCTTCACCAACTACCAGTCGCTACAAGCCAAGCTACAAAAGAATCTTTCGAACGGATTATCGTTTCTCGCCAGTTATACGTTGTCGAAGAACATCGGAATTCAGGGCGGTGATTCTTTCGGTGATGCGTTCGGCGGTGGCGGATCTTTGCCCATCGACACCTATAACCGCAAGCTTGAGAAAGCGATCCTTGGAATCGACCAGACCCATGTGTTTGTTCTGTCGTGGACTTATGAGCTTCCATTCGGAAGAGGTAAGCGCTTCGGCAATAGCCTCAACGCCTTTGTGAACGCAGTGGTTGGCGGATGGCAATTGAATTCGATTGAGCGTTATCAGTCCGGCAATCCGATCAGAGTGAGCGGCGGCTCCAACATTCCCCTTTTCGGCGGAGGAAATCGGCCGAACTGGATCTCGAATAAAGTTCGCTCCAACGTTTCCATGAGCGACTTCGATCCGGCCAAGGATGTCTACCTGAATATCGATGCCTTCAGTGAACCTGCCCCGTACACGTTTGGAGACGCGCCCCGAACTCTCCCCAATGTTCGCAAGCCGTTCTACTACAACGAAGACTTTTCGCTCTTCAAGCGCTTTCCGGTATGGGGCGAGAGTCGGACGCTCGAATATCGCGCGGAGTTTTTCAACATCTTCAATCGCGTTGTTTTTGGCGGACCCAGCGCGAACGTCAACAATCCAAGCACATTTGGGCAAATCGGGAGCCAGGCGAATGCTCCTCGAGTCATTCAAATGGCGCTCAAGTTTTTGTTCTGATCTTCGTGCAGCTGCCGCGTAGAAAAGTGCTGAAAACGGCGCTCGCGGTTCCAATGCTCGGGCGCGGGCAGGCGGGTGGAGAAGCGTGGGATGCAATCGTGGTCGGCGCTGGTGCAAGTGGCTGCAATACGGCGTGGCACCTGCGCCAAAAAGGATTGCGGGTGTTAGTCCTGGAATCTGCGCCCGTGCCCGCCGCCCAAGCATCGCGAGCAGCCGCCGGTTTCGTGGCGCACTGGTCCCGCATCCACATTGAGACCTGGGGCAAGACCGAATGGTTGATGCAGGATTACGGGATTCAGTTCTACTCCCGTCTCGCCGCACAGTGCAACCGCGATATCGGGTTTCGGAAATGTGGAATCGCTTGGGTGTTTACTAAGCCGGAGGAATGGCAAAAGGCGCAGCCGTTGATCAAAGCGGCGCTGGATTTAGGGACCAAGATCGAAGTGCTCGAGCGTCAGCGAGCCAAAGAGTTGTTGCCGGTCATCGCCTTCGCTCAGGTCGCAGGGATTGCATTCGATCCCGCGTCCATACGCGTACGCGCGTCAGATATGGTGCCGTGCCTCGCGGACGAGTGCGCGAAAGCTGGTGTTGTTTTCCGGTACAACACTCACGTGCAGGGCTTCTTGCACAATGGAGCGCGTGTGTCCGGTGTAAAAACGAACAGGGGCGACATGCGCGCGTCCGCAGTCGTGGTCACTGCGGGAGCTTGGTCGCGGCCGCTACTCGCGATGCTGGACGCACCCTGCCCTGCCACTCCGACCGCCGAGATTCGCTACACCACAGGACCCCTGGCCGAAGTGGGGCCCGACCTTCCCATGTTGATCTTTTCCGACTACGGGTTCTACATCCGCGAGGAGCGAGGCGGGCTGCTCATCGGAGGCGGCGACCCTTCACCGCCGCCGCAAGATCGCGTCATTGATCCCGCGCATCCACCACCTCACGAACGACTGCCCAAAGACGAAGCTTTTCGCGTTCGGCAGCACGTCAGGGAAATCGAATCCGTGATGCCGGTGCTGTCGCATGCGGAGATCAACGAAATCGCGGGCGGCATTCCAACCTTCACCAAGGACATCCTGTTCATTGCCGATCGTGTGCCCGGGCGAGATGGCCTGTTCGTACTTTCCGGATGTCAGGAGGCCGGGATTACGCATGGTCCGGCGCTCGGACGCATTATGGCGGAGCTAGTTACGGATGGAAAGACGACTTGGGATACAAGTGGTTATAGCTTGAGCCGCTTCGCATGACCTTAGTCGAGCGTTTTGTAAGCCGGAATCGGGCCGATAAGCGATGACGCGTAGATGCGAAATTCGGGCAGAAGATCATTCCTTTGTTCGTTGACCCAATTCAACGGAAGTGTTCGTTCAACGTAGGCAACTTTCTCCAGATCGACGAGCGTCATGGTTACAGAGTATTCAAGATCGTCGGACCTGCGCATGGCAACCATCTTGCCGGTCTCTCCCCGGATAGCTGCAGCCACGGCTTCGCGCCCCGAGGCGTAGGCTTCCTTCCAGTCCGTTTTCGAAATTGTCCATGAGCTTGCTCGTGCCAGCAAACCAGGTTTTTCGCTTCGGGCACGCACTTTTAGGCGCTCGGAGACGATCATGGCAAGGCGATGCGCGAGATTCATGGCGAGCGTTCCGCGCGAGCCGGCGCGAACGTCTGCGCCGAACGGTTGACCATTATCGTCGAGCTGACCTTCACAGACTGCGATGACACAACGTTGGAGGCGGGAATAAACTTTATCGATATCCGTTAGCAGTTGCTCGATTGAGAGCCGATGCTCGGGCACATAGATAAGATGCGGCGCGTCGTCCGGGTTTGTTCGCGCAAGTGAAGTGGCGGCAACCAGCCAGCCCGCATTCCGTCCAAGAACCTCTACGAATTCGATCTGATTGCGAAGTGCGCGGTTATCTGCATCGATGTCGCGTACGGCCATAGCGAAGAAACGCGCCACGGAAGGGTATCCGGGTGTGTGATCGGTTTCCATCAAATCGTTATCGATTGTTTTCGGTATGCCAATCACCTGAAGCTCGTATTTCTGCTCGGCTGCCGCGCTTGCAATCTGATTCGCTGTGCCCATCGATCCGTTGCCGCCGGTGTAGAACAGAAATCGAGCGTTGTGACGCCGGAAGATTTCAACGGTGCGGACAAGGTCAGAGGCTGACACTTCCCGCCGCGAGGTGCCCAGCGCTGACGAAGGCGTGTGAGCGATCTGTTCCAGCAGATCGGTCGGCTGCCGAAACAGATCCATAAAGTCTTCGGTTAGAATACCGTCGATCCCGAATCGAGCGCCATAGAGCGCGTTGATTTCTCGATGCTCGCGCGCTTCGTGGACCACGCCGAGTAAGCTACCGTTGATGACCGGAGTCGGGCCTCCGCTGTGGGCTAAAATCGCTGTGCCGCTACGCACCGCACTCATTGCGCTTCAAACGCGGTTGTGCCACCAATTTGCGTGAGGGAGCGAGCGGCGGCTTCGGCGCCCGCCTGTGCGCAGCTGCGGAGCGTGGCTCCATGCACATATCGGGACAGGAATCCAGCGTTGAAACTGTCCCCGGCACCGGTTGTGTCGACCACTTCCGTCGGTAGTGCGGGCTGAAGAAAACTCTTCTCGCTTGTTACGATCAAAGCGCCCCGGCTTCCCAGTTTCACGACGACCACGCGTGCACACTCGTTCAAACGCTGCGCGGCGGCTTCCGCGTCATGGCTGCCAGTCAGGCATCGCGCTTCCTGTTCATTTGGGAAGAATACATCGGTGTGCTCCAAGACTCGCCAGATTCCGGAATCCCAGCGCTCTATCGGATCGTAATTGCAGTCCAAGGACGTGCTCAAGCCGGCCTGCTTGGCTTGGGCAAAGAGCTCCGGCGCGCCGGCGTGGAATTCCGTTAGAAGGAAGTACGCTCCGACGTGGAGGTGCCGCGCTGTGCTGAGTAACTGTGGGGTAATGTCGAAGGCCCGCAAGCGTGCAATTGTTCCTGGAAATGTCACGCCGGCTCGCTCCCGGTCCCGGCTGTGCCAAATGGTGACTCCCGTCTTTTCGTGATCGAGCCAACGAACCGCACTGACGTCGACTTGCGCGCTTTGTAGTTTCCGGCAAACGAATTCGCCGAACACGTCGCGGCCCAGGACTGCGGCAAATTCTACGCTCGCGCCGAGCCGCGACAGGTTGAACGCGGTGATCGCGCTGGAACCGCCGAGCGCTAACGACACATCTTTGGCGAGCTTCTCTTTTCCTGGTTGCAGGTCCGCCGCGCTTTCGACCAGCAAATCGACATTGGCTTCTCCGGCAATCAGACAGTCAAACATCAAAGGCCTTCTTGATAGATGCGGAAGTTCGGGACGACGCGAGTGATCACACCGTCCGGGCTGGGCTGGTCGGGGTCGAGACCGGTTTTCAAGCTGAGCTGATAACCGACAATTTGGGCGAAGACTACTTCGAACGGGGTGCGTAGGTAATCCGGCAGATCAGGCGCAATCGCGGGAACGTGAGCGTCCGAACTCCTGGTATCACCAATGCTCGTGATGCGGGCAAGTTTCTTGTGGCGGAGCTCCTCCATCAGATCTGCCTCATAATTTCGCTTAACCGGATCCGATGAAACGAAGCAGATCGCCAGGGTGTCCTGGCGCAGGAAGCTCATTGGGCCGTGCCGTAAGCCGAGATACGACTCCGGCATCGCAACCACTCCGCCGGCCGTCATTTCAAGAATTTTTAGGGCGCCTTCGGCGGCGATTGCCAGAAGAGCTCCGCTTGCCAGAAGGACTGCCCGGCTCACAGTACCCGACGCGATCTCTTCCGCTGCTTGCAGCATATGCGGAATCGACTGTTGAGCCCGAGCACAAATCTTCGGGAGACTCTCGGAGAGCTCCTCGAAATGGAGTAACAGAAGGCCGGCGAGAACCAGATTGGAAAATGAACTGGTCATCACGAGGCTGCGGTCGTTGGTGCGGGGATCAAGAAAGAGCGTGCGGACTATGCCCATTTGCCCGAGCTTGCCTTCCGGATTGCAAGTGATCGCAAGATGCCGGACCGCGGGGAAAAACCGGCAAGTGCGCTCGATGACAGCCAAACTCTCCGGGCTGTTGCCGGAGCGTCCCAAAGAAACGAGCAGCCCATTCTCCTCAAACCCAGGAGCGGCTCGTGCTATCTCGTCGCGGCTCGCAGACAGCAATTCGGTGGTAGGAATCGCCGTAATGCCGGAGCCCGCATGGGCAATCGCGGCAGCGGCATGGGCGGATGTTCCCGCTCCGGCGACTACGATTGAGCGGCCTTCGAGTGAGGGGAACTCAGGTCGCGCCGCGGCAACCCGTTGAAGCGTGTCTTGCCATAGAACGGGTTGTTGGCTAATTTCGCTCCAAGTGACCGCTCCGGGTCCAGAACTGTTCAGATAGGCACGCACTTTCTAGACAAAGGATATCGTAAGTCTTCGAAAGTATTGCGTGTTTATTCAGTTAAACCGTGATCACTTCCACGCCTTCCGCCTGTATTTTGGCAAGCATGTCAGGATGCGCGCCCTTGTCTGTGATCAGACGCTTTGCTTGACTGATTTTCCCAATCGCTGAAAGGCTGCGTCTACCAAACTTGCTCGAGTCCGCGATGACGGTTGTCGCTTCGGCAACCTGCATCATCATGGTGTTGAGCTGAGCTTCTAGCAAGTCGGGTGTAGTCAGTTCGAGGTCTGGTGTTAGACCGTCGATGCCGAGGAAGAAGTGGTGCGCTCCCAGGTCCCGCAGCATGCGCTCGGCCTGCGGGCCGACGAAGGACGCCGATGCGTGCCGCATGAGTCCGCCGATTACGATCACCGAGGTCTGGGGTGTCGAGACAAACTCTTGCGCAATGTTGAGCGCGTGAGTAACGACGGTGAGCGCACTCAAGCCGCGGCGTTTGACTGCCTTTGCGACCTCTGCCGATGTTGTCCCCGAATCGATGATCACCGTTTGCCGGGGCTCGACCAGTTGCGCGGCGGCGCGTGCAATCCGGACTTTCTGCTCATGGTGAATCGATTGTTTGATGCTGATCGGAAAATCTTCGTTGAGCTCCTGAGGGAGGATCGCACCTCCGTAGGAACGCACCAGATGACCCTGTCCGGCCAGATGACCCAGATCGGATCGCAGCGTGACAGCTGAGACATGGAAGCGTTGGACGAGGTCTTCGACGGAGAGGCGCCCTTCCTTTCTCAGGATTCTCAGGATGGCGCGGCGTCTTTCGTCGCTGAGCATCACTGGTCGTTTTCGCAGCATCGAGTTTAGTTTACGCATCGCCGATTTCGAAAGCCAGGAAGGCGTTTGACACAGAGGTCGTCGTTCTTTACACTTACACACTGATAGCAAGTGAAAACGATCCGAAAGGTTCGGGCATCCGTATGTGCCCTTGTCGTAGTCGCTGTAGCACTATTCGAGACCGTGCAGGCAGATACTCCTAGCTCGCCTGTTGCGGCGATCGGAAGTGCGCAGATCTCGGTCGAGTTTGACTCGCAAACGCGGACGCGGATTATTGCTGATCGTGTGGGAAAACGCCTTGTCCTGGGGCCTTTCGCGCTGTCGGAAACGGTGCGGGTCAGTGGCGCTCCATTGCGTGAGTTCGCTTTGAAGCGCCATGAAGTGGAGCGCTTCTCGGACGTTCGTGGCGAGGCTCGACGTTTGAGAGTCCTAGCTCGCGCGGGCGCGATCGAAAAGGAAGAGACGGTGGATGCGTTTGCAAACTTCCCGTCCATGCTTTTCGTTAACGCGAAATACACCAACCGCGGGAGCAAGCCGATCGAGGTGGACGGATGGATCAATCAAGCGCACGTAATCCTAGCCGGCCCGAAAAAAGACGGCATCGCGTTCTGGTCGCTTCAAAGCGGGTCGTACGAGAAGCGGCCTGACTGGGCGAGTCCGCTGAAACCAGGTTTTCAGCAGCAAAACTTCCTCGGCATGAATGCGGATGACTATGGCGGCGGGACACCGGTAATCGACGTTTGGCGTCCGGACATTGGGCTTGCCGTTGGCCACGACGCTCTTGTGCCCGAACCTGTGTCCGAGCCAATCGCCATGCCCGCCGCAGATCGCGCCACTGTTGCCGTCGAGTTGCGGCAAAAGCGAACCCTCAAACCGGGCGAGTCGCTGCAGACACTCGAAACATTCGTCACAGTTCATCCAGGTGACTATTTCACGCCACTGCGTGAATATCGCCGTTTGATGGTAGCGAAAGGCGTTCGCTTCCAGAGTCCGCCCGCGAATGCGTCTGAGCCGATCTGGTGCGCCTGGGGATTCGGCCGCAATTTCCAACCGAAACAAATCGAAGCGGCGTTGCCGGAAGCAAACAAGCTCGGCATCGGTTGGGTCACGATGGACGATGGTTGGCAAAACGACATCGGCGACTGGGAACTCAATCCCCAGAAGTTTCCCGAGGGGGACAAGAGTGTTCGCGATTTGGTCGACAAGATTCACGCCAGAGGACTCAAAGCACAGCTATGGTGGGCGCCTCTTGCAGCGGTCGCGATGAGCACTTTGGCGCGCACGCATCCCGACTGGTTGCTTCTCGATGACACGGGATCCAAGCGGAAGATTAGTTGGTGGAACGCGTTCTATCTCTGCCCGGCTCATCCGGCCGTCGTGCACTATCACCAGAAATTAGCGGAGCGGATTTTCAAAGTTTGGGGCTTCGATGGTTTGAAAATCGATGGGCAGTTTTTGAATGCCGTTCCACCCTGCACAAACCCGGCGCATCATCACCGGAGTTCGCAGGATTCAGTTCAGCAACTTCCTTATTTCTTCAAGGCTATTTCCGATGCCGCGCACACCGCGAAACCCGGCGCTCTCATCGAGCTGTGCCCTTGCGGGACATCCTATTCGTTCTTTTCGATGCCGTACTACAACATGACCGTCGCGTCCGACCCCGAAAGCTCCTGGCAGGTGCGCTCCAAGGCGAAATCATTGAAGGCGCTAATGGGCGATCAACTTCCG
>JAVHMZ010539832.1:0-13624 GCA_034782995.1 Amazona versicolor
GAATGGTTCCATCCGCACTTCTATCCCGAACGCTACAACCGGTGGGAGCGCTTCGGCAATCACCTGCAGTATTACCTTGCCTGCCTGGTCTTCAACACATTTCCTCTGCCGCAACACGAGACGGGCGCCCGCGATGCGTTGCGTTACATGGGCGACCTGGTGAGCGAAGGATGGTCGATCCTGCTGTTTCCCGAAGGCGTGCGGACGCAAGCCGGCGAGATCGCGCCCTTTCGCCCGGGCGTGGGGATGATCGCGTCGCGTTTGAAGCTGCCGGTTTGTCCGGTGCGGATCGAGGGTCTCGAGCGCGTTCTTCCCGCGACCGGAAAATGGCCGCGGCCGGGGCATGTCGCCATTCGCTTTGGGCGCGAGCAGACGCTGAAAGGCGACGACTTCGCCGCGCTCAGCGCCGATACAGAGCGAGCGGTCCGCGACCTCTAATCACAATCCGGGCTTCGGCGGTTTCACCGGCTGCCAAGGATAGAATCCCTTGCGTTTCATGTGGCGGCGATACACCTTGTCCAGAACTGTTACGTAGAGCGTCTGCATATCGGGCCCGGCGAATACCAGATTCGAAGGAGCCGGGGTTCCCGGCGTCGGAATTACAGCCACCACGCGGCCGGGCTGATCGCAAACCTGAATGCCCCAGCGCGTCGCCACATACAAGTACCCTTCCGTGTCGAGCGTCATTCCATCGGCAGACGTACGCAGGGAGTTGGGATCCGTCTCGACCATCTCCAACCGGTAGAAAGGTTCACCATGCGCGAGCGAGCCGTCGGGCTGAACCTGAAACGACCATACATTGCGCGACCAAGAATCAGCAACGAGCAGCAGTGACTCATCTGGCGAGAAACGGACACCATTCGGGAACTGCAATCCTTCATGCACGACGCGTTTCGCGCCCGATTTCTCGATCAGCCAAACGCGATGTCCGGGAGGATCGGTGAAGTAAATCGCACCTTTACTACTCACAGCCAGATCATTGGAGTTCACATCCTCAGCTATCACCGTTTCTGCGCCTTCTGCGATCGACCAAGCCATAATCCGCCGCTTACCGTTTTGCGCCCCGTAAAGCCGTCCATCGGGCCCGAACATAAGTCCGCTCGTGCCGCCCGCATCTTCTTTGAACACGCTAATCGCACCGTCGGGAGCGAGCCGGTGAATTCGGCTGCTAAGAACATCGCAAAAGTAAACGTCACCGCGCGGGCTCACCGCCGGTCCTTCGGTGAATTTGTATCCCTGCCCGACCAGTTCCCAGCCGCGTTCCGCATCCAGAAACGAATCCGTCGTAACGCGCACGCTGACGGGCGGGGTCGTTCGGGAAACCGGTTTCGGATAACCTTCCCACAACCAGCGCAAAGCATCCGGAAAAATCGCCCCGCCCTGCTTCGCATTGTGCCCTTCGGTTCCGGGGACCCATTTTGTTTCGTAGCCGGCGTACTCGAGAGCCGAAGCGATCTGCTGATTCGCCAACCACCACGACCCCGCGTAAATATTTAAATCGTTGTTGCCGTCCTGCAAGAACACGCGCAGCGGCTTCGGTTCAGTCTTTCGAATCATGGACGGGAGAATGTCTCCGCCGCGCAGATCCGTATAGCTGCCGATAAAACTCATCACGCGATGAAACGCATCGGGCCTGTACCAGGCGGCATTGAAGGCCGCAATCGCACCCGAGCTCAATCCGGCGATCGCGCGATCATCGGGATTCGCAGAAAGGTTGTATTGTTTCGCAACCTCCGGCAGCATCTCCTCAATGAGAAACCGAGCATAGCGATCCCCCAGCGCATCGTATTCAAAGCTACGGTTATAGCGATTCTGCTGATCTGGTGAAAGCGCGGGAAGAACCCCGGGATCAATGAAAATCCCGATCGTCACGGGCATCGCCTTGCTCGCGATCAGGTTGTCGAACACGACCGGCGTCCGCCATGAGCCGTCCTCCTTCACATATCCGCCGCCATCCTGAAACACCATGACGCAGGCTGGTTTCGATGCGTCATATTGCGCGGGAACATAGACCCAGTAATCGCGCGTGGTGCCCGGAAACACTTTGCTCGCAACGAATGTCGCCTTGGTGACCTTGCCTTGCGGCACACCCGTACGACGTTCGGAGTCGGGGCCGAGCTTGTAATCGTCGGAGCGTAACGACGAGGCCAAAGCAAGCAAAAAGAGGGGAAGTGTCAAGAAGCGTCGCATCGATCAGAAAGATCATACAGCGCGCCAAGTCCCAGGTATGTTGGTGAGCGCAGTGTCAGACCGGTGCTCGCCACCGCCGAGATATAGGAAAAAGAACGGAAGATTAGGCGGGCCGTGCTCGTTCGAACGCACGGCCGACTTCGAGTACCGCTGACATGACCCGCCCGTAATTCATACGAAGCGGACCCAGCACGGCGACTCGCGTCAAAAGTCCGCCGGGCAGCGATACCGTAACGCCGACCAGAGCGAGCTCTTTCATCGCGGGATGAGCTTCTGCCAATCCGATTTGGACACCCACTCCACTCGGGCGATCACCAACCGGGCGATCGAGGAACCGGTCGAGCAGTTCAGCAACCCGCTTCTTCTCTTCGAGAGTGCGGAACAGATCTCGCAGCCTCTCTCTAGTCAAATGCAAATCGAGACCGACCAGGTTCGATGCGCCTTCCATGTGGATTTGCGGAAGTTTGTCGGTCGCCAGGAAATCTTTCTTGCAGAGCATGTCCAGGCGCTGAAGAATCGCATCGTAAGCAGCACGATCCTCGGCGATGCGGCGGCGAATCTCGCAGCGGGCATCGTCAAGTTGCCAACCCGAGAAATTCCAGTTGAGGTAGTTCCGGATCGAGGCAAGCTCCTCAGGCGCAAGTTGCTAGTTCAGCGTGACAATCCGATTTGTGGGAGCTTCGCCTTTGGTCACCACGACGACGAGAACACGTTTATCGGTCAAACCGATCAGTTCCACATGTTCGAATTGCTGCTCGCCCGTGCGCACGGAAGCGGCAATGCCGACCGCTTTCGAGATTTCGGTCAAGATGCGGCAGCTATGCTCGACGCGCGCTTGAAACGACTCGGCTTGGTTTAGTTTTGCCAGTAGCTTCTGGGAATCGGGCGCCGCCATGGGACGCGCACTGAGGGAAGCGACGTAGGCGCGGAATGCTTTTTCGGTGGGAATTCGGCCGGCTGAGGTGTGCGGCTGGGACAGAAATCCTTCGTCGGTCAGATCCGCCATGATGTTGCGGATCGTGGCTGGGCTATTCGCGCCACCGGAAACCCGGTTGTCCATATCACGAGAGATGGTGCGTGAACCTTGCGGCTCACCCGTTTCGATATAGGCGCGAACGATGGAGTGTAGAATTTCCAGCGCTTTCGGCGTCACGTCGCCCTGCTCCGCCTTCGTCCTCTCAACTCCATGAAATCATTGTATGTGGAATGCGTGGCGTTTCTCAACCGGGGGTCGGATTCGGCATGGCCGAAAATTGCCGCTAAGAGAGAATACCCTCATAGGCGCGAGATGAACAGCTCGACAATAATTACGAAACTGAGAGAACACGAGAAGGAACTAAAGGCGGCGGGTATCGAACATCTAGCGCTCCATGGCTCCTGGGCGCGCGGCGCGGCCATCCCAAGTGCCTCGGACATAGACTTCATCGCTGATTTCGGGCGCGCCAGAAAGCTATCGCTCTTCGGGCGGGCACACTTGGAGAATCTCCTAACGGATATTCTTGGCGCCAAGGCGGATCTGGCGGATCGCAAGATGCTGCGGCCCGAGGTGCTTCAGAACGTGGAGCGCGAGTCGATCCGTGTCTTTTGAATCATCGGGGCAACGCTGGTTCTCTGACATCTTGAACGCGATCGTGATGATTGAACAGTTCACGTCCGGAATGGCTTTCGAAGATTTTCGCTCAAACCCGATGGCGGTGGCAGCGGTCGAAGGCAAACTACAAATCATTAGCGAGGCCGCTATTCGGCTCGGGAGTGAGGCGGAACAAGAGATTCCCGATCAGCCGTGGCGAGATATTCGAGGCATGGGAAACCAGCTTCGGCACGCTTATGAACCGGGTTGACCTCGAAACCATTTGGAACTCGGTCACTGATGATTTGCCACCGCTCAAGACTGCTGTGCTTCGTGTGTTGCATCCGAAGGGATTGAACTCGGAATGCCTCTGACAACCATTACCCGCGTTTTCTAGTGTCGTTTACGACGACGCGTCCGTGAAGCGATGGGCATATTAGGGGCGCCGGTGAGTCAGCCGCGGTGCAGGCCACGCTTGTCGCCCACGCACGCGCTTGCTTCATCTTATTCGCTTGACTTGCGGAATCGAACAGCATCGTCTTGAGATAATACGAGACACGGGCCCTTAGCACAGCGGTTAGTGCAGCGGACTCATAATCCGTTGGTCGTTGGTTCGAATCCAACAGGGCCCAGAGTTGTCAAGCTGGTACATATGCTTTGAGTCGCTCAGGCAGCCTGTGTTTCGCGACGATGCAACACAGTAAGGTCCTCGGGTCCAACCTCTGCGATTGCGTACGCCTGCCCGTTTTCATCCGAGAACTCCACGAGCAGAGCTTCCTCATCACGGCTGGGGAGCTGTTCAATGACTGTTACCACTCTCCATCGTTCCTTCTGAGCCCCAATGCGGCTGCGAAGACTCTCGCCTTGTGCTTTCCATCCTCGTGCTCCGAGTAGGCAATGGTTATTGAGTTTCGCGAATCTACAACGGCTCGTTCAGGATTCGGCACTTCATCGTTATTGATCGGGCCGAACTGTCGCGAAGATGTACGGAGGCTGACTACCCCCGCGCGTCCAGCGTTTCCCGCACGTGCTTCAACAAAAGATCCGGTGTAAACGGTTTGCTGAGAAACGGCTTGCTTCCGTCCTGCTCACTAGTGGAAAGCGCATCGCGGTAGCCCGACATGAACAGAATCTTCTTAGTCGGGTCGAGCTTTTCAATCTGCTCCCCAAGCTCGTAGCCGCTCATGTGCGGCATGACAATATCAGTGAGCACCATATCAACGCGCTCGCGATTTTGTTCAAACAGATCCAACGCTTCTTTTCCGTCGCGCGCTTCAAGAACGGTGTATCCGCTAGTAGCTAGAACCGCATGGACCAGCTTGCGGACATTCTCTTCATCGTCCGCGATCAGAATTGTTTCAGAACCTTTGGGCCCACGCCGCCCTGGGAGCGCCGGAACCGGCATATCCTTTGCCCTCGGAAAGTAGATTTCGAAAATCGTGCCTGCTCCCGGCTGACTATACACGCTGATGCTGCCGCCGTGCTGCTTCACAATACCGTACACAATAGAAAGGCCAAGACCCGAACCCTTTCCTTGCAGCTTGGTGGTGAAAAACGGTTCGAATAACCGCGAGCGCGTTTCCGCATCCATTCCTTCTCCGCTGTCGCTGACTGCGAGCATCACATACGAACCGGAAGTTAAATCGGGAATTCTGCCTGGCGTGTCCTCGCGAATCTCCACATCGGATGTTTCCACTACAAAATTCCCGCCGCTTGGCATCGCGTCGCGAGCGTTCATCGCGAGATTAGCAAGAATTTGCTCGATTTGACCCGGATCGGTCTTGATGCGGCTTGTGCGGGAGCCAGTGAGGAGCACCAATTCCACGCGGGGCCCTAGCACGCGCTCCAACATGGTTTTCATGTTGGTGATCATTCCGTTCAGGTCGTAAGGCTTCGCCGGAATCGGCTGTCTCTTGCCGAATGCGAGCAACTGCCGTGTAAGTCCGGCAGCGCGCTCCGCCGCAATCAGGATCTCTTCCGCGAAACGCCGCAACGGATTCGACTGCGCGAGCTCAGCCGTGAGCAACTCAGCGAAACCCGTGATCACCGTCAGAAGATTGTTAAAGTCTCCGGCAACACCGCCCGCCAGTCTGGCAATTGCTTCCATTTTCTGCGACTGCGTCAACTGATCCTGCACCTGACGCCGGCGAGTCGTGTTCCGCAAAATGACGATCGCGCCACTGATCCGGCCATCGAGCCCGCGAATGGGCGAGGAGCTCTCCTCCACCGAATATTCGGTCCCGTCGTTCGCGGATAAAATTGTGTGATTGCCGCTCGGCGTCGAAGCCGCGCTAGACACAACCTGACGGATCAGACCGGCGCGGGTTTCACTGGTAATTTCGTCTCGTAACCGAAAAATTTTTTCGAAAGGTTCATTCCGCGCATCATCCACTGACGTTCCAGTCAACGCTTCCGCAGCGGGATTCACGTACACAATCAGTCCGCGCCGGTCGGTCACAACCAACGCATCGCTCATACCTTCGAGGATCGACGTTTGCAACATCCTGCTGTCGCGCAACGACGATGTCAGCCAGGTCAGCAAGATGGCGACGACGATAAAGATTGAAAGACTGACAATAGCGGGCCGGTTAGCAAAGACAAACGTGAAACGCGGCTTCAGCAGAAAGTAGTCGGCCATCAAAGCGCCGAGGATCGTAGCGTGCAGTCCGCCCGCTCGACCGAATAGCCAGGAACAGAAAACAACAGCAGCCGTTAGCGGTAGATAGTAGCTCGGTTCAATGAAAACAGCGCATAGCACCGAGAGGGCTATGGCAATAGAGGTAATTCCAAATGTGGTCGCGTGGCGCGCCGCCGGATGCCATGTTGCAGGGTGAGCCACGAACCATAATATGCGATTTGTTCGATTTGACGGTTCACCGCTCGTCATGTCCAGTAATTGCGGTCGAGACTGCGGTATTGAATCGCTTCAGCTATGTGCTTGGCCGCGATCGCTTCGGCGTTGTCCAGATCTGCGATGGTGCGCGCAACCTTCAAAATCCGGTCGTGCGCGCGCGCCGAAAGGCTCATTTTGCGAACCGCCATTTCGAGTGTCTTCTCGCCGGCAGAGTCGAGTGTACAGAGCTTGCGAAGCGTGCGCGGCGGGAGCGCCGCATTGTTGCAGCCTCGCCCGGCTTGTACTTCGCGGGCTGCCGAGATTCGTTGCCGCATCTCCGCCGATGTTTCGGAAGACACTTCGGAACGAAGTTCCTTGTAGGGCACGGCAGGAACTTCGATGTGGATGTCTATGCGATCGAGCAACGGCCCGCTGATCCTTCCCAGGTAGCGCTGAATCGTTGCGGGCGTGCAACGGCACTCACGTGTCGCGTCGCCGTAGAACCCACAGGGGCACGGATTCATCGCCGCCACTAACATGAATCGAGCCGGAAAGCAGAGGGTCATGTTCGATCGCGCTAGCGTGACCGCACCATCTTCCAGCGGCTGCCTGAGTAGTTCAAGAACGTTGCGAGGAAACTCGGGAAATTCATCGAGGAAGAGCAGCCCATTATGCGCGAGACTCACCTCACCAGGACGAGGAGAGCTTGGCCCGCCACCGATCAGTCCGGCATCGGAGATGGTGTGGTGCGGGGCACGGAACGGCCGCTCATTCAGTAATCCGGCGCCTTTCGGCAGAACTCCCGCGATGCTATGAATCTTTGTTGTTTCGATGGCTTCCTCAAATCGAAGCGGAGGCAAAATCGCGGCGAGGCGCTTTGCCAACATCGTTTTGCCGGAGCCGGGCGGCCCGATCATCAGCAGATTGTGTGCGCCCGCTGCGGCCACCTGCAAAGCGCGTTTTGCCGTAATCTGACCGCGGACGTCGCCGAAATCAGGAGCGGACGAGTCCTCGGCTGCCCGAGTGCGCACGGATGGACTTGCGGGTGCAAATTCTTCGGGCCGGCTGATCAATGCGACGGACTCGGCTAGACTCTTCACACCGAAAACTCGAATGCCCTCCACAACCGCAGCTTCCGCCGCGTTCTCCTGCGGAAGGACGAGATTACGAATCCCCTGATTCCGGGCGCAGACCGCCACGGACAACGCTCCGCGAACGGGACGCACCGCGCCATCGAGGGATAACTCTCCGATCGCGAGGTGCTCGTCCAAGTTCTTCACCGAGCCCATTGCGCCAAGGATGGCGAGCGCCATAGGAAGGTCAAATCCAGCACCTTCCTTGCGAACGGTCGCCGGCGCCAAGTTCACCGTGACGGCTTTGTTCGGATATCCGAATCCGGAGTTCATCATTGCGCTTTTGATTCGCTCACGGCTTTCGCGGACGGCAGTATCCGGCATGCCCACGAGCACAAAGTCTTTTGCCATTCCGGACTTATAAAGGTCCACTTCCACCTGAACGGGGTGAGCGTCGATTCCGAATACGGCGGCGCTGTTGATCTTAAAAAGCGGCATGCAAGAAGAATGTGGTGGGCGCGGGCTACTCATTCTCGCGAGAAAAACGCCGTTTCGAGTGAACGCTCGGCTATTCTCAAAGGTTTGCCATGGCTTCAAACCAGAAGACCGCGATTGTGGTTACCTCCATCGCCGCCCCGAATGACGTGATGCGGGCGCTGGCTCGCGGCGCAGCGGAACATGGATGTCGTTTCTTCGTGATCGGCGACGTGAAGAGTCCCGAAAACTTTCGCCTGGATGGTTGCGATTTCTACGGATTGGACCGGCAGCGTGCGACGGGCCTCAAAACGGCGGAACTGGTTCCGTTGCGACACTACGCGCGCAAGAACATCGGCTTCCTTCTCGCGGCACGCGCAGGCGCGGAGATCATTGTCGAAACGGATGACGACAACTTTCCCCGTGCGTCATTTTGGGAGCCGAGACCGCGCCAGCATAGGGTTAGTGTGCTGCGCGACGCTGCATGGGTGAACGTGTACCGTTATTTTTGTGACGCTGCAATTTGGCCGCGCGGACTGCCGCTGGATGAGGTGCAGCGCACACCGCCGTCGCTCGACAACTTACCTGTTACCGAAGCGGATTGTCCCATCCAGCAGGGACTGGCGGACGAGAACCCGGACGTCGACGCCATCTATCGTTTGTTGCTTCCGTTACCGCTTTCGTTCCATGCGCGCGAGCCCGTCGCTCTTGGCCGGAATGCATGGTGCCCCTTCAACAGTCAGAACACAGCGTTCTGGCGCGACGCGTTCCCGCTGCTGTATCTTCCGGCGTACTGCTCGTTCCGCATGACGGATATTTGGCGTAGCTTCGTCGCGCAACGAATCGCGTGGGAGAACGACTGGAGTGTGTTGTTCCACGGTCCAACGGTTTATCAGTTGCGCAACGAACACGATCTGATGCGCGATTTTGAGGAGGAGGTGCCCGGCTATTTACACAATCGCGCGATCGCTGAGGCCTTGTCTGGGCTGAAGCTGCGGTCGGGGCTGGATAACTTAGCCGGCAATCTTCTAGTTTGTTACGAAGAACTTGTTCGTATTGGGGTAATTGACGGACAAGAGCTTCCGCTCTTAGAAGCATGGCTTGACGACCTCGGTTAATCCGGCAAGGTATACTAATTTCTGCGCTGGCTGGAGTGGCGGAATTGGCAGACGCACGGGACTCAAAATCCCGCGTTCTTCACTGAGCATGTGGGTTCGACCCCCACCTCCAGCACCATAGCTTCCCAACGGCCCATCCCGAAGCCTGCAGCCCAACTATTCTTCACGTTTGAGCCACCTGTTCCTGGCCGACGGCGCAGCCCATCCCAGTTCGATGGCACTCTGGAATGTCTACGGGCGGCGGCGCCATAGTGTCGTTCCGATACTGTTTGCATCACACGATGCGAAGTAATTCGCGCACAGATCGGATCATCTTACAGGACCGTGAGTTTTTCTGGTGATGGTCGAACAATCTATGCAACTACGGTGATCACAGCCAATATGTCCAACGTCGATCCACCCTACCGGCGACCCACAATTACAGCGCGGTGGTGACCATAAAAGACCCGCATGGCCTGACCGGATTGGCACCGCGTACAAGATGCATCCCTTGACGATCTCGGCCGGCTCGCCCATTCACCTTGCACAACATCCTGATACAAGAGCACGAAACTCTCGCCCACAGAGTGACCGGTGATTCAGCCATTTTGTGTGTCTCGTTGAGTTACGCTATCGGCGCTGGATAATGTTTCTCGACTAGTTCACAACAAGTCATTGTCCAGGTCGTAACTGTAACGCTCGTGACCGTGCATTCACGATGCTTTCGACGGACCTGGAAATCCGATTCCGGTTCCGTCGAAAGGAATACTCATGTCAACGCTGAATAGAACCGAGCTGGAGATTCGTATTGTCGATGTCGATCGCCGGCTTCTCGAAAACGTCTCAGTAAGCAGTGCGGGAAGCGAGCCGAAGCCGGCTGGACCTGGCCGGTATCGTTTTTCAGGTATGCCCGCCGGACGAGCCCAATTTCATGTCGAAGCTGAAAAACGCGCGCCGGTGGAGCTGAGCGTGGAAGTCTCCGGCAAAACGCAGGTGATCGACGTCGTACTCGGGGAGCCCGGGCTGCCTGCATTCAAGCGGCGCGGCGTCCCCGTTCCGTTCCGCAGTCCGGAGAACCAAATTGCTGTGATCACACGCTCGGAAGAAGCCGCCGCGGCGGTGGAGCAATTCGCCAAAGACCGTCAGCTAAAGCTCACTCGTCCTCACGGCCGCGATCTGACGATCGTGGAGTGCCCCGCCGACCAGCGCGACAAGTGGGCCGCCGAGTTGCGCGCAATTGCTCAGGTTGAAGAAGTCGGCCGATTGGTGAATCCCAGTCCTCGCGGTGTCGGGATGTTGACACGCAATATCGTGGTCCGGTCGCGGCCGGGCGCAAGCCGTGCTCAGTTGGACGCGGCCGCCGCCAAAGCAGATTGCATGGTTGCCCGCAAGCTCGCGTTCAAAGACCGATGGTTGTGCGTTCTGCAAACAGGTGAGAACTTCGCCGTTCTGGAAGCCGCGCAAAAGCTCGAAACGGATCCGGACGTGATCAGCGCGGAACCCGACATTGCCTTCACCGCGGAGACAGACTCGATCAGTCCTGACGACCAGCTCTATGCACAACAATGGCATCTCACGAGGGTCAACGCTCCTGATGCCTGGCAAACTCTCCAGGACGCGAACGCACCCGGCGTCAGTTTCGGCGACCCGAACGACCTCACTTTCGGGTCGGCCGGCATCTTGCTCGCCGTAATGGATACCGGCGTCAAATCGATGGATGACGGCATGGGTAATACTGTCGCCGCTCATCCGGAGTTTCAAGGCAACGTCACTAACGGCGAGACCAAGGTCGCCCAGTTCTTCGATTTCGGTGCGATGGTGGCGAACTGCAACGATCCGACGGCGGTATTCGGGGATGGCTATCACGGCAGTGCGTGTGCGGGTGTCGCGGCTGCGCGTGCGGACAATCCTTCGGTGGTGATGGGCCAAGACGAAGGCGGATCCGGAGCGGCTCCGAACTGCCGGATTCTAGCGGTTCAGGGCCCTAATCCTTGTACCGAAACGCAATACTCCGACATGTATACGTGGATCGCGGGTTTGGATCCCGGCAATTCCGATCCGGCGTTCCCGGCGCAACTAACGCATGGCGCGGACGTGATCACAAACAGTTGGGGCGGCTATAACCCTGCGGTGTGGCCCATTTCCGACCTGATGGACACGCTGTTTACCACCCTCGCCTCGGACGGAAGAGGTGGCCTCGGGACACTCATGTTCTTCTCCGCGGGCAATGCATCCAGTGCGAACTTCTGGACTCAGCGGCCCTTCGCCGCCCATGACCGAAACTTTGGCATCACCGCCAGCACGGATGGAGACGTCAAGGCCGACTATTCCAACTGGGGAGATGGCGTTGACCTGTGCGCTCCCAGCAATGGAGGCGTGGCCGGCATTACCACCACCACCATTCCAGGCGCAGGAACTCTCGCAGGGCACACGGGTGGCGCCCTGGACTACATCTCCGATTTCGGCGGCACATCCTCAGCCACTCCGCTTACGGCGGGTGTCGCCTCCCTTCTGGTTTCCATGGATTCGACCCTGACCCGTGACGAAGCGTATAACGTGCTTACCAAAACAGCCAAACGCATTGACTATGCCAATGCCGATCCGGATGGCCAGTGGCGCGATCTCGACGGGGACGGTGTCAAGGAGTACAGCTCCTGGTATGGCTTCGGAATGGTCGACGCTGCCCGCGCGGTTTGCGTGGCAAGGAACACGGTCACGGTCGATCCCGTCGTCAATTTCGTTGATGTTCCGGAAGGCGAGCCCGCCATCCGGCCAGTCACGATCCGCTGCAAGGGCTGGCGGCCGCGTACATTCACTGTCACGGCAGGCCCGAACACCACGGTCGGTCCGGCTGGTTCCTTTGTGCTTCACGCCGGCGCAAGTGGGCCTTACGCTGGCAGCTTCGATTGCGTCGAGACCCACGTTTACATCTGGATCCGCTACACGGGCACCGCGGCTGGCGATATCGCTGCCGGCAATCTTACGGTTACGTGCAACGAGACCGGCGAGGCCTTCGTCGTCAGCCTCTCCGCAAATACAATTCATCGTCCTAAGACCGCATTGGTCCTGTCGCTTGACCGCTCGGGCAGCATGAATGATCCAGCGGGCGACGGCCGGCTCAAGATCGACCTCGTCAAAGACAGCGCAGCCGTCCTCCCATTGCTGTGCGATGACGGTACGGGGATTGGAGCCGTCGCGTGGGATACCGATGCCGATCTGGCGGACGCCATGGCTGTTCAGGATGCAGGCCCGGAGATGGGCGGCGCGGGACGCACCGCGATGAACACATTCATCGCGAACCACCACACCAATGTCATGGGTTTGACCGCGATCGGAGACGGGGTGGAAGCCGCGCAATCGCTACTCGATGCTTCTGCAGGCTACGACCTCGAAGCTATGTGCCTTCTCACCGACGGAAATGAGACCGCTGCGCAATACATCGCCGATCTCAGTGCCAGCGAGTTGAATTCACGTATTTTCGCTATTGGCGTGGGGACTCCGGAAAACATCAATCCCACATCGCTAGCCACCCTCACGGGTTCCAATCAAGGCTACCTGCTGATGACCGGCACAATCGACGCAAACGACACGTTTCTGCTCACGAAATACTTCCAGCAGATTCTTGCTGGCGTCACGAACACCGAAATCATAGTGGACCCGCAGGGCTGGATCTCGCCGGGTGCTCCTCCCGTGAGGCTACCGTTTCCAGTCAACGAGACCGACCGTCAGATAGATGCCATCGTGCACTGCCGGGCGCCGTGGCTGTTGCAATTCCTTATCGAAGCTCCGGATGGTCAGATTTTCGGCCCGGCGCAGGCGGCTGGCCCCGACGCGCAATACGTGATCGGCAATGGGTCGGTGTTCTATCGGCTTGACGTTCCCACCTCGGTTGTCGGTCCACAGGATCCAGCTCGTCCGTGGTACGCGCACATTGCCCTCGACGAGAAGCGCTGGTCCGGCTATCTCCGAAAACTGCGGGACGGCGAGGGACGTCAGAACGGCACCGGTGCGGCTGTCAACGGGCTGCGTTATGCATTCACGGCGCAGGCGCGCTCCTCGCTGCGGATGGATGTGAACGTGACTCAGTCCAGTCGCGAGCCCGGCGCCACCGCATGGCTCCGCGCGGCACTGCTCGAGTACGGATATCCGCTGCAGAAGCCCGCCAAAGTTTGGGCGGAGATCACCGATCCGAAGGGCAGCGTCATTCAGCTCCCGTTCTCGTCGACCGCCGCCGGCGTGTACCAGGCAAGCGTGGTCGCCAACATGACTGGCGCCTGGCGTGTCAGGATTCTCGCCGAAGGAAAGACTTCTCGAGGCAGCAAATTCACGCGCGAGGCGCTTCATTCTATCGCGGTGTGGCCAGGCGGCGATCGGCCCGGGCCCCATA
>JAVHMZ010539939.1:0-13622 GCA_034782995.1 Amazona versicolor
ACGGGCAGCGGGAATCATTGGCTTGCTCTGAAGCTGGTGGGGAAGACGAGCAATCGCGACGCGATCGGCGCACGCGTAGAAATCGTAACGGCGATTGGTCATCAGTATCAGACCGTCTCGACCGCAGGCAGTTATCTTTCTTCGAGCGATAAACGGTTGAACTTCGGACTCGGAGCAGAGACCCGCGTTTCTAAGGTGAATATATTGTGGCCATCCGGCATACATCAATCATTGACTGACATTTCGACCGATCGTCAACTGCAGATTGAGGAGCCTTCTAAGCAAGCCGGGTTTGCAGCAGGCCCTTACCATGGCAGAGTTCATTTATAAATTTGAGTGGGATTCAGCAAAGGCCCACATAAATGCAGCAAAGCACGGAGTGGAGTTCGAGCGAGCGACGGAAGTGTTCCGCGACCCACTTGCGCTTACAATTCCAGACGAGGAGCATTCCATTGGCGAGGTGCGCTGAATTACCTTAGGAAGAGATAAGCGTCACGAATATGTAATCGTGGCCCATACCTTTGAAGAGGCGGATCAAAACAGAGCAAGTATTCGGATTATTTTCGCAAGGCGGCCCACCAGAGCAGAAATTCGAGAATATGAGGAGTATAGATGAAACCTGAATACGATTTTTCGAATGCCGAGCGTGGCAAGTTCTACAAGGCGAACGCTGCAATGCGCTTGCCGATATACCTTGATGCCGAGATACAAAGCTATTTAGTTGAACGAGCTGTAGAAAAAAGCATGCCGCTGAACGAAATGGTCAACGAACTGCTTAGGCGGGAGATCGAGAGCATCGAGCTTGGCAAAGCCTAAGACTTCATTCGACGCTCAAACTCTTCCCAGATTGTTTTGCCTGCGATGGTGACGCCGTTTGCGAGGGAGAGATCTGCTACCTGTACCAGCCCTTTGTTCCATTCATAGGTACTGTGAGTTTCTGGGTCCAAAACAAAGATCTTTGCGATACCGACTTCATTGTAGCTCCGGCATTTCTCGAGAATATAGCCGCCTTCATCGTCCGACAATATCTCCATGGCAATGTCGAGTGTCTTCGGGTATCGATCTTCCAGGCTCCTCACGCACGATACGTCTGGGCGAGGTCTCCAGTCGGGTTTCGCTCGCAAGTCGACTTCAGGGCCAGTGACATAACCTGCTTCGCGGATTAACTCGGCGATCAATTCTTGGAGAATGGCATGCGCCCACGTGGCCAGGGGTTTTTTAAACGGCTTTTCCAAACCAATACTCCCAGCCGTTTTCATGCCCGTGAAGGCGTTCGAAATCATCGACGGTGAGGTGCTGGGCTTCGGCAGCCATCCTCTAAAATTATTCGCCTGTGCACAAAATGAGCTTCGCCCAAACTGTCGCCGCTTTTCGTATCTTTCGCCGTTTCAGATCATTTCTGAAAATCGCAGAGCGCGCTATATGCTTATTGGTGTCCTCTTCCTCGAATGCTGGCGATATCCATTCACCTAGACGAAAAGATCCTACGAGCGCTGAATAGGATCGCACTCGCAAAGAAGCAGAAGCGTGCTGAAATCGTTCGGCAAGCGATAAAAGATGCCATACGCAAGCATGAATATCAAGCTATTCGCGAAGCGTATCTTCTTTGGCCCGATTCGGCTGACGATCCCGATAAGTGGTCCAACGCCGAAAGGTGGATCCCGTAAGTACTATGAAAGTCGTGATGCATAACGCCTTATGAGTCCACGCGTTCATTCTCGTCGTGAGTTTATGAGCGTTGCTCTGGGCGCTGGAGTCTCGGCAGCCGCTCAGTCCGCGCCGGCCGACGGATGTGTCGAAGGCCGGGATCTCGAAGATGCCAAGCGCGAGGTCGAGAATGTGCTCGAGTCCGAAATGAAAAAGTGGAAGGTCCCCTCCGCTGGGTACGCCCTTGTTGAGTGCGGTCGAGTGGTTGCGGCTCGTTCGCTGGGCGTTCTTGCTAGCGGCACCAATGACTTGGCGAATATCCGCACCTTATATCAGGCTGCCTCGATTTCGAAAACGGTAGCGACACTCACGGCTTTGAGACTGGTGGAAGCAGGGAAAATAACCCTGGACGAGAATGTGTCACCGAAGTTGAAATCGTGGCATTTGCCTCCCGGAAAGCAAAGTGCGGAGTATCCAGTGACTTTGCGGCGGTTGCTGGGAATGACAGCGGGTGTGAATGTTCATGGGTTTGAGGGTTATTCGGCCGGTAGCCCAATACCAACACTTTTGCAGATTCTCGAAGGTGATAAGAAGGTCGTCAATTCGGACCCGATCCGCGTCGACATTCGACCGGGGAATAAAGAAGAATACTCGGGTGGCGGATACGAAATTGCCGAGTTACTCATGCAAGACATCACGTGAGAGAGGTTCGCCGCGCTAGCTCAAAGACTGGTCTTTGATCCCTTGGCAATGAAGGACTCGAATGTGTTTCAGCCGCTCGCTAAGGAGTACGTTCCGAGAGCTGCGGAAGGGCACAATGAGGCTGGACAGCTATTGACCGGACGATGGCACGTTTATCCAGAGCGCGCGGCCGCGGGTGTTTGGACGACCCCTTCCGACCTGGCGCGAATGTCAGCGGGAATCAGCGCGTCCTATCTTGGCGGAGGTTTCCTGAAACGTGAACTCGCAATTGAGATGATGACTCCGGTTGATGGGTTCGATTACGGTTTAGGGGGCGCCGTGCGTGGTTCGGGAAAATCTCTTCTGTTTAACAAAGCCGGAGATAACGACGGGTATCACTGCTTTCTCATGCTGTTCCCTGCGACGGGACAAGGAATCACTATAATGACCAACGGCGACGGAGGCCCGAAACTTTTTCCTCCGGCCGTTCGAGCTGCCGCCAAGTTTCTTCACTGGCCACCTTATCGCGGGTTGGCGGAAATTTGAGTCTTTAACTATTCAGCTTCGGGTGTCTGCCAAGGGTCGTAGCTTCCGAAGTTCCAGAGATGTCCTTCAGGATCGCGGCATGTGAATCCAGAGCCGCCGTAATCCTTTTCTTCAAGCTCCATAATGATTTCTGCTCCAGCTTTCTTCGCACGTTCGTAAAGCGAGCGGCAGTCCTTCACAATCAGATAGGGCGACTGTGTTTCGAATCTGCCGATCTCGTCAGGTTGTTTGAGCAGAGCGGCGGAAGGCGAGCCGTTGTCAACCGAGCCCAGCATGATCATGCCGTTGCCAAATGTCATCTGCGCATGCGCGACCCGCTTGTCACCGTTTAGATAAAGTGCATGGCGAACAAATCCGAATGCCTGCGTAAGCCAGTCCATCATGGCAAGCGCGTCGCGATAGCGCAGTCCCGGGATGATGGTAGCGTGTTGTTCATTTGAGCTAGTCGTCATAGATCCCCATACTTCCACAAAACGGGAAAAACAGGATTGGAAATATCGGAACTACACCATCGCAACGTGATTTTGCCAGCGTGCTCGCAGATGGGAGTAAGTGGTCGGGTTAATGCCTGAGAACTCACGGAAGTCGTTGATGAAATGGGCCTGATCGTAGTATCCGCACTGCAGAGCCAGCTCGGTCCAGGGAACGTCGACACCTTTATGCAAATCGTGCACGGCGGTTTGAAAACGCTGGATTCGGCTCCAGAGTTTGGGCGAAGCACCGACCTCTTCGCGGAAACATCGCGAGAGCCATCGCTCGCTCTTCCCGAGCGATCGGGCACAATCCCGGACGCTCGTCTGCCGTTCACACAACGAGCACAATGCGGCATCTACGAATGAAGGGCGATCTCTCCGCCCTGCCGTATGGGTTTCAAGGAGCGCTTCCAGAGTCTTCAATTTTCGCCCCGGAGTCGCGGCTTCGATTAGCGGCTGCAAATCGAGCTTGGAGAGCACTTCGAGCAGTGGGACCGATCTTTCAAAGAAGAGATCGGCGCGTTCGCGAAACAAGCTGGCGAAAGCTCCGGGTTCGATCACTACACCGGCAAGCTCCACGAGATCACGGGTATCGATAATCTCGAAACGCCCGCGCGCGCCTACCACTATGGCGCGCGAAAGACAAGCGGATTGCTTTTCGGCCTCGCAATCCGTCAGATGATTGTTCGCGAGATTGATAACCACTTGAATGCATCCGTTCGGAAGAACGCGCTCCCGCGAGTGCGGAACAAAGGGTGCCGAACAATACCAGAAGGAGCGAATCCAGGGCCGCAGCCTTGCGCTTGGAGTCTGTTCGATGTAAAGCATCTCTTAGCTGGCAACGGTTACGGTTGCTTTGCGCTCCAGCTTGCCCCATCCGACCAGCCGCCCTCTGATGGCGAACACAACGCTCTTGCCCAAGACATAAAGCATGATCTGCCGGTAGTAAATCGTTTGGAAGAACAGAAGGGACAAGTCCCAAGGCGGCAATCCTTCCAGTGCATAAGCCAGGAAACCGGTCAGCAACTCCAGGACGAAGAACGCGGCGTAGTAAAGCAGCACAATCCGCCACTCGCCGCCGATCAAGGAGAGCACCATTGCGATCTCCGCGAACGGAGCGAGCGCCGAGAGAAGCAGTTGAAAGACCCAGATACTTGGGAGAGCGACGAATCCGAGGGTGCCGTATTTGGGCACGAAGAGTGCATCGCGGTGTTTCCAGGAAGCCTGTAAAGTGCCGAACACCCAACGAAATCTTTGCTTGACCAAGCTGCGTGTGTCCTCGGGCGCTTCGGTGAAGGCGATCGCCTCTTCCTCGTATCGCACCACATAGCCTAAACGGCGAATGGCTAAGGTCAGATCGGTGTCCTCCGCGAGGGTGTCGTGCAGAAATCCGCCGCATTCGAGCACCAGTTCTTTGCGCCACGCGCCGACAGCACCGGGCACCACCGTGATCGCGTTCAAGTAATCGAGCGCGCGCCGGTCAAGATTGAAACCGTAGATATATTCGATCGATTGGAAGCGCGTGATCCACTTCTTCCGGTTCCCGACTCGGGCGTTACCGCTCACCGCCCCAACTCGACCATCGACGAAATGCCTCGTCAGCTTTCCGATGGTTCCTTTCCGGAACAACGTATCGGCGTCGACAGCGATCAGAATCTCATTCTTCGCCTGGCGGATTCCGTGGTTTAACGCGGCCGACTTGCCCCCGTTCGGTTGAGTCAAGATCTTTACTTTCGGATGATCCGGATAGGATGACTCCAGCACTTCGAGCGTCCGGTCCTTAGAGCCGTCATTCACGACCACGATCTCCAAATTGTCGTAGCCGTCCGCCAGCAGTGAATCAATCGTTTTTACGATTACCTTTTCTTCGTTGTAGGCGGCGATGATTACCGAGACTGGAGGGCAGAAATCGTCATCATAATGGGCGCGCCGTGCCCGAATCTTTTGCAGGACGGCCAGCACGCCGTAAATCAGGGAGCGGGCAACGCTCGCGTAAATGGCTATCAGGAACAGCAGCGCGAGAATCTGCCGGAAACGTGCTTTCATATCCAGCCCACCGCCTTCGATGTGCGCGAGCCTGAGCTCTTTCGCTCCAGTTTTCGGCATAACTTCAGCGCGCGATTTGCCGATCAACTCGCCGACGCGTGCAAAGCGGTAGCCTTGGGCGCGAAAGCCGTCAATGATTTGCGGAAGAGCCTTGACGGTGGCTTCGCGCGGTCCGCCGGCATCGTGCAGCAGGATGACATGCGTGCTGGCGGTGTCCTTCTCGGTAATTGCCGTTTGAATTTCGCTTCGGGTTTCCTCCAGGATCGCTGCAATCGTGATGCCCGGCTGCCAATCGCGGGGGTCAATGGTTTCCATGATCGTCGCGTAGCCGTACTGTTGCGCTCGATAGATTGGCTCAATTTCCTGCGGCGTGGTTGGCTCGCTATCGGCGTTGTAGGGCGGACGGAAGAACGTCGTCGATACGCCCAGCAGATTCTCGATAATTCGCTGCGTTGTGCTGAGCTCCAGTTCGGTGCGAAACGCGGAGGTCGCCGCGATATTTGGATGCGTATAGGTATGGTTGCCAATCTCATGTCCTTCGGCGTATTCGCGCCGGATGAGCCGTGGATACTGCTCGGCATTCACTCCGATCACGAAGAACGTCGCCGGCACGTTCTTCTCTTTCAAAATGTCGAGAATCTGCGGCGTGTAGATGCGATCCGGCCCATCGTCAAAAGTCAGGCAAAGAACCTTCTCGTCCGTGGCGCCGCTATGCGTGATGACGTAGGGCGTCGGGTAAGAATGATACTGCTCGCTGTAATCATCTTGTTCATTTGCCGGCTGCTTTACACTGCGCGATCCCGCTTTCGGGCGCGCAGTCACGCGCAAGATCTCTCCCGTTCCAAAACGTCTCGGCGCACCCTGATCGGCGGCGAGCAATTCCAGCTTCGACCCATCGAACTGGTCGGATGGCCAGAGATCGCGATCCAAGATTTTCCATAATGCTGGATCTTCTCCGCCTAATCGCCACAGACCGACGCCGCGAAAGCCCTCGTCGTGAACCGCGCCGATTTGGTTCAACGCCGTGACCGCGTCGAGGAACCAGATCTCATGACTCTCTCCGTTGACGGTAAATCGCAGAACCGGATTCTCCGTGACGGCGTCCCACTCGACGTCTTTCTTTATCTCCGATGCGGCTGTCATCACGTCGCTGAACGCAACCTCGGACGCTCCTTTGCCGCCGATCGTCCAGTCGTAGCCATAATTGCCGAAGCCGATGATCAGCTTGGATACAGGGGCGATCTTCGCGATGCGATCGAGCTGCTGCTCGAAGAAGTCTTCCGAAGCGACCGGCCCTGGACTGCCCGACTGATAATGCTCGTCGTAGTTCATTGGCACCAGAAAGTCCACCACCGATGCGAGCGCCTTCAAGTCATAGGCATCGTCGTCAACGGGGACGTCTTCCGAAACAACGTAGCCGAACTTGTGCAGAGTGACGGTCGCGAGGCGCATGAAGTTGACTAACTCGCTGCGGTCTTTCTCGCCGACCTGCTCCAGATCGATGTTCACGCCTGCAAAGCCATGCTCGGCGAGATTCGATCGAATGTTTTCGATCAGGTCGCGCTGCCGGTTCGGGTCATGCAGAATCTTGCGAACATCGCCAGCCTGCCAATCGCCATTGCGGAAGTTCGTGAGCATGGGATAGACCGGCAGATTGGCTTGCTTCGCAATCGCGATAACGGTCGGATCGCTTTGATCGTCTACGTCGCCCTTTGCGTTCTGCAGAATGAGCCACTCGGGAACCAGATGGGTCATCTGGTTGAGGTGAATGCGCAGCGAGACCATGCTGGCCGGGTCCCAATTCACGTAGAAGCCCCACACCAATGGCTTGCCTTCGCCTGTCTTCGCCGCCTCCTTCGGATGAATCACGGGCGAAGCAGATCTCACGTACTTCACCGGCTCGCGCGGTTTCGCGATGCGGTACGGAACATTCCGCAACAGCTTTTTGCCTGCAAAACCTGAGTTGCCTGGTTCGAGACCGACAACGGGAGCGACCTGCGGCAGTCCTAAAACGGGCAGCTGCGGCAGGCTCACGCCAACGAAGAAGAACACGACGGCTAGAAGCGCGCAGGCCAACAATAGCGATTGCGCAATCCGGAGAAAAGTCTTCCAACGAACTCCACTCGGATCATGAAAGACAAATGGACGCGGCTCGGTAGCCAATAGATCCCTCTACTCTGTAGAGTATCTGTTTGAGGGAGAGAAACGCTCTTACACACCGCCTTTTTCGGTAGAACGGATAAACGCGGCTACATCGTCGTGGAATTGCCTCAGAATGCCTTCGTTCACGTAAATCATATGCCCGGCTGCATAGTATTTATAGCTGATGTTGGCTTGCAGGTTTTGAGGAATCGGAAGATGGCGCATTTCGTAGATGCCTTCGAAAAACGGCGTTGCCAGATCGTAGTAGCCGCCCGCTAGCAGGATCTTCATCTTCGGGTTCAGCTTCATCGTGTGCGCCAGATCGGGCATAACGTTCGTGCCGGCCTCACCGAATCCGACCGGCGGACCACCCGGAGCTTGATGCCGCAGATCCCAAGTGAAACTGCCGTCGCCGTAAGCGCTTGGCTTATAGGTCTGGTTCTCGCCGTATTTCATCTCGGCTCTTAAATATTGGTTGATGGCAGTCGTATAGGCGGAGGAAATGGCCGTGCTTTGCGGATCGTATTCGGCCTCTTCACTTAACGGATTCAGATCCGGTCCCGAATAGCGCGTATCCAGGCGGCCGGTGGTGATGCCTTCGGGGTCTTGCAAATTCTTGCTGAACGCTCCACCTGTTACGCGCAAGTTGGACTTAATGAGATAAGGCAGCGGCAATCCTGTGTAATCGTGCAGCTTGGCTGCAACTGCCTGCTTTGTTGAATCGGCCAGCTCCGATCCTTGCAGAAGCGCCGTCATGTAATCGCCCAACGCGTACTTCTCGACTTCGGCAAGGAATGGCTCCAGCGCGGCGGGTTGAGTTGGCAGCTTGTGGTGATAGAAAGCGCTGGCCGCGTATGTCGGCAGCGCGAGCGCATAGGCCTGATCGACGCCGGGATTCCAGCGGGGGCCATCCACGCTGTTATCGAAGCTGAGAATGGCGGATAGAAGAACGATTCCGTTGAGATCGACATTGCGAAGCATTGCCGATAGCACGGCCGAGCGCGGCGTTCCGTAGCTCTCGCCGAAGAGATACTTGGGCGAATTCCAGCGCTTGTGCTTGGTCAGAAAGCGCCGAATGAAACGCTCGAAGGCGTGCGCATCCTGGTCGGTGCCCCAGAAAGCCTTTTCTTTATCTTTTCCCAGCACGCGGCTGAAGCCGGTTCCTGGCGCATCGATGAACACGAGATCGCTCACATCGAGCAGGCTGTAATCGTTGTTGACGATATTGTACGGAGCGGCGGTCTCGCGCTTCGTATCTGTTGTGACGACCCGCTTAGGACCGAAGGAACCCATGTGCAGCCACATGGTGGAGGAACCTGGACCACCGTTATAGAAGAAGGTGACGGGCCTTGTTTCCGCATCGGCTCCCTTGGCAAAGTAGGCCGCGTAAAACATTCGTGCGGTAGCCGGTGCTTCTTCCGGCTTCGCCGGGTCAAGCGGCTTCTCGCCTGTGTCCGGCAGCCGTTTGCCGTCGAGCGCGAGCATGGCATCGGTCTGATCGGTCCCACCGACGGTGATCGTTCCCGCGACGGCCTGGTAGGTGATGGCCCGGCCGCGAATCGTGACACTACCTTGCGTGGAGGAATCCGGGGGAGAAGCGAGTTCGGCCGGCTTGTCCGATTTCGAGTCTTTACTTTCCGTCTTGGGCGAATCCTGCGCGTTCAGGGTAGATCCCATTGCGAAGAACGCCAGCAACGAAACCAATGGAAGAAGAGACGAGCGCCGGCTTGGAGAGGTCATCTCCAAGAACGGTAGCACGCGGAAGCTCGCGCTACTTTGCGACCTTGACTTGCGCTTCGCTGGGCTCAGAGCAGATGAGAGAGCCGCGGCAGGCTTGGATGCGGATGTAGAGCATGTACAAAACCACCGCGAGATTGATGACCAGGACACCGAGACGTTCCCAGGTGACCTTTTCCGCCACTTTTAAGAGCTCCCAAGGCAGGTACAGCGCACCCGACAGCAGAGCAAACCATTCGGCCCAAACGCGCCGGTTCCATAATCCCCAAGCCTCCACAAAACGGACCGTGCAATACATGAGGATCGCGAGAATGAGCGTTCCAACGCGGGCATCGCTGAAGGTGGAGGCGGCGTCCATGAGGACGTGACCCAATTTGCGTTCTTCGTCGATATGGAGATGGTAGAGAAGGCTTTCGGCAAAGTCCTCAGCCCGCGAGTGCAGGAGCAGAAGAGTACTGCCGAGTACCAGGACTAGCGCACCTTTAATCGCTTCAAAAGCGGCGACGGCACGCAAGCCAGCCTTGCTGCTCTTAACGTCAACTTCGGGACTGACAACTACAGCGCCGGGTACAACATGGCTTGCCATATAATGATGCTGCCACAGAACGAAGAGAAGGGGTAGCCGATTTTGACGAGCTTTCGGTAGGCGAAATACTAGCTCCCTAGCAATCCTACCGATTTCGGTAGACTAGTACGGTTTCTCAAATACTTGTATATTTCGGTTGCGTGCCGAGGTACACTGGGTGAAACATGGGCGGAAGCGCACTCGCGGCGTACCGCCCCCTCCGACACAGCAAAGGACCCGTCCAAACCGGGCCTTTGCTGCGAACCGTGTCCAAAGAATAACCCAAAACTGGACGCAAAACACCTCAGGAATGTCTGAGTTGAGAGATTTTAACCAGAATTCCCAAATCGATAAGTACTGGTTTTTGTGCAATCGAAATTGCGCTAATTCAAGGCGCGAAAACTTATTGATTTATTACCTGTCCTTATCGTTTTACCGGAACTGGTCTTCCTCGAAGCCTTTGACTTTGTTGAGCCGGCGAAGGTGGCGCTCTTCACCGTTGAACCTTGCTCCCAAAAAGGCTTGAATCGCATCGGCTGCGGTTTGCGGTCCGATGATCCGTGCTCCGAGCACAAGAACATTCATATCGTCGTGTTCCACCGCTTGATGAGCGGAGTAATGGTCATGACAGATCGCGGCTCGAATACCTTTAAACTTGTTGGCGGCGATAGAAGCGCCCGCGCCGCTGCCGCAGATGAGAATGCCGCGATCGGCACGCCCGGAACGAACGTCGCGGGCGACCAGCTTAGCGAAATCCGGATAGTCATCCGGGGTACTAGCGTCAAATGTTCCGATGTCGCGGATCTGATGACCCAGTCTGCCGACCAGATCGATCAGTTGACGCTTCATGTCAAAACCGGCATGGTCAGCGCCGATCGTTACGTTCATTCTTTGTTAGATCCTCTCACGGCAGAAATATGTTGCCTGGCGTTTTTGAAGAAACGAACCCAGCTTCGAGGTGATTTTGCCAAACGAACTCCCGCCGTGATGTGTTTTTGGGGGAACGAAGCCAGCTTTATTCGGCATCGGTCACGCAACGGAAGCCGACCGTACCCGACCGGTCATAGCCAGGCGCCATTAGGAGCAGCTTTCCATGCTGATCGTTGCGATACGCTTGCGGAAAATACCAAATCGAGCCTTGCGGCTGGTAGTGGTTGCCGCCGCGCAGGATGGCAGCGCGGGTGTGGTCGTCGACGAACTCATCGGTCCACTGCCAGACGTTGCCGACCAGATCCTCGACGCCGAACGGACTCGCTCCTTCCTGATGGGCGTTTACGTCGTCAGGAGGATTAAGGGTACGACCCTTTTCGGGGACGGGGACGCGCGACTCGTCCCAGGCGTTGCCCCACGGATAGATGCGTCCTGCGGTGCCTTGAGCCGCGAATTGCCACTCCCATTCATGGGGCAGCCGCTTACCCGCCCATGCGGCATAAGCGCGGGCGTCTTCGATGGACACCCAGGTTACGGGCTTGTTGGCCCAGCCTTCGGGGTAGGAATTATCTTTCCAATCCTTAAGAAAATTCTGATGATCGCGCGGCTGGTAATGCGCGGCGTCGAGAAATTTTTTGAATTCTGCGTTCGTGACCGGATATTTGTCCATGTAGAACGGCTTGATTTGGATTCGATGCTCATGGAAGCGCCGCGCGCTGTTCTCCCAGGGGTATTGCACGTCCACGCCGATGTCGTTGAAGCCCTCGATTTCGATCCCTTGGACGCGAAAAACGTAGTCACCGCCTGCGATCTTCACCGTGCCCTCCGGCGGTGACGATAGTTTCCTGGCCGGCGCGATCTCGACCAGTTGCTGCGGTAAGGCTTTCCATACATTCGGGAAAGCGGATAGTGGCTTCGCCGTGATCGCGTTCATGTCGCGCATTAGCTTTTGCATTTTCGGGTCAGGATCGCCGGTGGTGGTCAGGATCGCGCCGTAACCGTAAGCTTCGATGGGGAACGACACTATCGCTTGGCCGTCCTGCCAATCAGGATTTAGTTCGACGCCGTGATACAGGTCAAAGAAACGCGTGTCCGTTCCGGCCTTTATCGACAGCTGGCGGCCTTCGACGTCGTACTGATCGCGATTGACCAGTGTCCACAGCGTTTGAGAGCCGAGCGGCCAGCGGCTCGCAAAGATCCCGTAGCGATGAGTAGCGTAGAACGGTTCCCACTCCGCGCTCGCGAAGAAGGGCGCGGCCGCACGCTCCACCATTGCGACGCGGCGAGTTGCTTCGGCGTCATGGGGCGTGATGCCGTTCCAGATGCCCCAGATGTTCTCCCAGCTTTCCCAGCCTTCGCCATTGAAGAATGCATACTGCAGGTCGTCGGTCTTGCTGCGGTTCCAGCGATCAGAGATGTTCACCTGATGGCGCGGCTCGAGCCAGCGGTAGCGGTCGACGGCGGGCACGAAACCGAATTGTCCGCTGTATTGACCCCAGGTGAGCACATTCCAGGCGAGGGCTTCGTCGGAGGGTCCGCTTTCGGGTTGAAAGGCGAGCGGATGGCCCACGCGATCCGCCGCCAAGGAGAAAGCGAGCGGCACGCCGTCTTGCGTATCGCCATTGATGCCGTCGGCGTCGAGCTCTTTCATCAGTTCCGCGATGGCCTGCGGCCAAGGCTTTCCTTCGTCGTGCGTGCCCTGATCCCACATCATCATGGGAAACAGGACGCGCACGCCGCGCTGGTGAAAGCCGGCGACCATCTGCTTGACGCCTGCCACTCCGCCGGGCAGGGAGCGAATCATGTCGTGCTGATTGCGGTCGTCGATGCCCATGTTGGGATAGGTTGGCCAGATCAAGACCGCGTCGATGCCGCCGTAACGATGTTGTAGATCGTCGAGGTAACGGTCGACCGTGTATCTGTTGGCGACGGGGTCGTAAAAGTAGCGGTCGTGCACCATCATTTGCGGTTGCATGAAGCTGTGCTGAGCCCATTGAAGCGCTGGATTTTCGTAGCGCTTGCCGTCGTATGCGATCCGGATTTTGCGCTCCGCGCGCCAGTGGCGGATGTCGGCTAGCCATTTTTCGTGATCGGATTCGGTGCAGGGGGTGTAGGTTCCGGCCCAACCGCCTTCTAGGGTGAAACAAGCAGGGGCGGGGATTAGCTGGTTTTTGGGTTCGTATTTGGTGTCTTGGGGGAGAGCGAGGGTGGGGAAGAGGAGGAAGAAGGTGAAGATTCGATACATGGGTATTTCATACGAAGAGGCGGTGTGTTCGCTTACTTTGCAGGTTAGCTGATGGAGCTGGCATGCCAAGCCTCCTAAGAGGTGGCTTGCAGGTTTTCCAAAGCATAAGCCGTGATCTCAAGTTATTGGTGGCAGTCCTGCCCGGCAAATTCTGGTATACTCCCTTTGCCCGTTGAGGCAAGTAGGGACCGTACCGATAAGGAGTCCTCATCTTATGAGAAAAGTAATTGTTTCCGCGCTGACGTTGATGGCGATTTTCCTTGTTGGAAGGCTCGCTTATGCGGATAACATCGCCTATGCCGGGGCTGTCGATGGCGCGTACGGCACCATAGATCTGAACAATGGCGTATTCAATTCTCTGGGAAGTTTAGGTCAGACTCCTTCCGGTATGGCTGTGGCCAACGGCTCGCTTTTTGTTGCGTCGTATCACACGGGTAATGGATCATTGTTCAAGGTTAATCCCCTTAACGGCTCTCTTACCAGCGTAGGTACTGCCACAGGCATTGTCTACGACGATTTCGGTTCCACGACAAGCGGATTGTTTGTTGTAGGGACAGATACAGATTTGTACTCTGTCAATCCATCAACAGGCGCGGCCACAATGAGTGGG
>JAVHMZ010540046.1:0-13620 GCA_034782995.1 Amazona versicolor
AACCCGGCGCGAATGGAAGTCTTGCCGTTGCTGCCGGGTGAATAAGCAAGGCCAACGCGAGGCATGAAGTTCTTCTTCTGGGCAGTCGGCGAATGGAATGTGATCAAACCGGGAACGCTGGCGCTGGCGTTCAGGAATTGACTGTTCTCACCCAGCGGAACAGAAAGATACTCGTAGCGCAGTCCGAGATTAACCGTCAGGTTAGGCTTCACTTTCCAGTTGTCGTTGGCGTAGAAACCAAGGTATGCCTGGTTCTGATAGTAGGTCGGATTTCCCAGCGATCGTTGCGCAATTCCGTCCGGGTTGGTGTCGTAAAGATAATCGGAGAGGTAGCTCCATTCATAATCGCCTCGCGAACGTTGCGTGAAGCTCGAAGGCGAAATAGAGCTCCAGCCGTCGAAGCCGAACCTGAGACCATGACTCCCTTTTGTCCAACCGAGATTATCGGTAGCCTGATACAGATTCTGGATCGTGTATTGGGGTGCGGCAGTGTCCGGGCCGAAGGCCGCATTTAATTCATACACGTTTATGTTGGGAAACTGATCCAGGCCAGGAAAGATTTGATTACCTCCGACCGGAACACTCTGGTTGAAACGATTGAATCCCAGGCGGAATTCATTCAGGAGAGTGGGCGTGAAAGTGTGGTATTCCGAGAGTGTCGCAAGATACGCGTTCACCGGTTCGGTCGCGAAGAACACCGAAGGAAAACCGGCGCTATCTATGTTTCCAGTCCGGTTTAAAATAAACCGCCCGCGCAGCGAGTCCTTGTCGGAGATGTTGTAATCGACCGAGCCCACTCCTAATTCGTTGTTCGTAAATGCCGGAAGCGAGGAAGAGATTTGCCCTACCGGAATGGTGAGCGCGCCAGGAGCTCCGGTAACGGCAAACACACCGGTGCCAAGACTTTCGTTACTTCCCGGACCAGGCGCAACCAGAATTGGCGACTGGTTAGGCAGGGTGAAAGGATTAGCTGCTGTTGTACCTGTGCCCAGATACTTCTGAAATTGCGCCAGGTTGTTGGCGTTAATACCGGGTAATTCGGCCAGCGTGGCATACCCGGCAGCGGTGGGAGCGTAATAGTAAGTGGAGCTGGTTCCGCCGATCGGATTATATTCGTAATCGCCAAAGAAAAATAACTTGTCGTGCTTGATTGGACCGCCGAAGTTGCCGCCAAATCGATTCTCATCGAAACGTGGATGCAACGGATTACCCTGCACGAAGTTCAAATTATCCGCGGCGTCGAGATTGCGATTCTGGAAGTATTCGTAAAGCGCTCCATGAAACGTATTGGTTCCGCTCTTCACCACTTGATTGAACTGGCCACCTGATGAATGGCCGAAATCCGGCGAAAACTGATTTTGCAGAACGCTGAACTCCGATACAGCGTCGTTGGGCACCGTTACGGCCGGTCCGGTGACTGATAAGACATTATTGTCCACGCCCTCGATCGTGAAGTTGTTGTTCGTTGGACGTTGACCGCCGACGGACGGCCCCGTACCGTATCCCAACCCGCCGCTGGTACTCACTCCGGCACTGAGCAGCGCGAGGTTGATCACGCCCGAGCCACTGCTGGCCGAAGGTAAGTCGGCGGTCTGTTTAGCTTGGAACGTGGTTTGAATCTGAGCAGTTGTGGTGTCGATTGTGGCAGCTGACGTATTTACTTCAACGGTCGTGCTAGCCTTGCCAACCCGCAGCGTCATGTTAGCCGTCACAGTTTGGTTAATGTCGACCGCGACGTCATTTACGACTGACTTGGTGAATCCGCCCGCGTCGACTACAATCGAGTACTTACCAGGGAGCAGGTTCTGAATCCGATATTCACCAGCTGATGTAGAAACTGTCGAACTCTCGACGCCGGTGGCCATGTTCTTCGCAAACACAGTCGCACCAGGCACGGTAGCGCCCGACTGGTCAAAAACTGTCCCCTGAACGTTCCCGCTCGTAAGCTGGCCGAAAAGCAACCCGCCGAGTGAAAAGAAAACTAACAAGATGGCACTAATCCGGAAGTGTAAAAGATTCATAACATGTCTTCCATTCCAGGACGTCTCAGGGTCAGATCGCCGATGGTGGACTTACATGGTCCTTGTGCCTGCCCAACGAGCTAACTTACCGTTGTGCTGTGGCCAGCCACGACTGGCATGACTCTACCCTGATCGCGTCGCTAACCTTCAATACCCCTTATGGAAGATTAGATCGATGAATCTCGCTAAACTCATCGGTGCGGACGGAAAATTTCCGCTCGTGCTGCGCGAAATGATTACTCGGTCGCCTTACGCAGAAAGGTGTAGCGGCAACTCGAACTTGGGGAAGAGCGTCTCCGTGTCCAGAAACGAGTTCCAACCTGCGATGTGGTCGCCGCAGAGTTCAAGAACCACCAAAGCGAATGGCTTAAGGCCGCCGGCAGGGTCTGCCTTGTAGTGACCAAAAGCCGGCGAACCACATGCTGCAGTTGCCAGAAGGCGAGAACCCCGGCAGCCCGCGCCCATACCCAGAAGCCAGGCGCGGACGGACTCCGGACCTTGCAGCCAGAGGGCAAAAGGAGGCATCGAGAACGTCGCGTCGTCCCGCAACAGCGCGACTAGTTGATCGACGTCATACCTTTCAAAGGCGGCGACATATCGATTCAGCATTTGCTGCTGGGATTCCGTCAGTTCGGACGGGACGGCGCGCCAATTCCGCGCCGCGAGAGTAGCGCGAGCCCTCTGCAGTGCGCTGTTGATCGAAGCAACCGACGCGCCTAGCGTTTCCCCCACTTCTGCGACCGACCAGCCGAGCACTTCGACCAGGAGTAACGCCGCGCGTTGTTTCGGAGCAAGACTCTGCAAAGCAGCGACGAACGCGAGTCGGACGCTTTGGCGCAGCATCGCGCGTTCGGAAGGGTCGGAGTCTGCCGGTATGGCACGTGCATCCGGAACGGGCTCGATCCAATGCGCGTGCGGGTACGGCACCAGCGCATCGGTAGGCGTACCTGGGCGCTCTTCCATTGGGCGCACACGACGCTTGCGGCCAGACAGTTCAGCAATGCAAACGTTGGTCGCGATGCGATACAACCAGGTCAGTAAAGCTGCTCGTCCATCGAACTGATCGGCACTCTTCCATGCTCGAATGATGGTTTCCTGCGTGGCGTCGTCTGCGTCGACTGCTGAGCCGAGCATCCGATAGCAGTGTCCCGTCAGCGCAGGGCGGTATGCTTCGATCTGCTCGATGTCGGCGATCATTTTACGACCAACTAATCTAGCATTGCCGGCTGTCGTTTGCGGCAACCCGCCACTCGCGCCGCATGGGGAACCTTACCCTGGCAATCTGCGTACAACTCATCGGGCACAATTGCGCCCTGCTCGCTCAAATCGAACGCAATGCCAACTCGTCCAGGAGAGTACTCGTTGAATCGTGCAATCATTTCCGCCTGTTTGCTTCTTTCTGTTTGTCTTGCTGCTTTCGCAGAAGTTCCCTCATTCAGTGGCCGCTGGATTGTCACTCAGGACTTCTTCGGCACGCCGCGCTACATGCGGCTACAGCTGGAACAAAACGGCTCAAAACTCACCGGTGAGCTTAGTGGCGACAAACTTGAGGGCACCGTAAGTGAAAACGCGATTCACTTCGTGGCACGCCACGAAAAAGACACTTTCGAGGTCCGGGGCACGCTCGCGCAAGGGATTCTGACCGGAACAATGGTCGCTACTGACGCGGCTAACCGGGACCATCCGTATACGTTTTCGCTCACGGCAAAACCTGCTCCGCCGGTGGAACACCGCGCACCTCAGCGTCACGATTTCACTCCCACAATGTTCTACCGGCAGTTCTCGGCGCTCAACAAGCCGGTTCTAACCGTCGCGCCTGGGGACACCATCCACACCACCACCGTTGACGCCGGAGGAACCGATGAGAAAAATATCCGCCGCGTCGCCGGCGGCAATCCCGAGACCGGTCCGTTCTACGTAGAAGGCGTCATGCCTGGTGATGTGCTGGTCGTACACATCGATAGACTGCGACTGAATCGCGATTGGGCCGGCAGCGATGATTCCCTTGTTGATCGCAGTCTGAACTCTGATCTGGCGGTCAAAATGAAAGACGTTGGTAAGGAGATTCGGTGGCATCTTGACCTCGCAAACCAAACCGCGTCACCGGAACAGCCTGGCGCGCACTTGGCGCATTTTCGCATTCCGCTAAAACCGATGCTCGGTTGCATCGCTGCCGCGCCAAGCATCTCGGGAGCCGCTCCTGGCACCGGCGACTCCGGCTTTTACGGCGGCAACATGGATTTCAACGAAGTTGCCGAAGGTGCGACCGTCTATCTACGCGTTTCGAACCCCGGTGCTTTGCTTTATTTCGGTGATGGACATGCCGCGCAGGGCGACGGGGAACTCAACGGCAACGCCCTCGAAACCTCGATGGATGTTGAACTCACGGTTGATGTCATCCCCAATAAGAACATTGGTGATCCGCGCATCGAAACCGCCGACGCGATTATCACCATGGGACTCGACGGCTCGCTCGATGATGCCTTCAAAGAAGCGACCGGTGACATGGCATCCTGGCTTGCGGAAGATTACAAACTCACGCCGTCCGAGATCGCCCAGGTGATTGGTGCCGCCGCTGAATACCGGGTAAGCGAAGCTGCTGACCGGAACGCGGGGATGGTCCTGAAATTAAGGAAGAGCTATCTGCAGCCACTCAAGTCCGCGCCGAAATAACACGTCGCGGTCTACGCGATAAATTCTGCCGAGACCGCTTTAGCCGTCCGGTCGCCGCTACTCCTTCGCCGCGGCTTCCAGTTCTGCGATGTTGAACTTGATCATCTTCATCATCGCGGCCATTGCCTTCGGATGTTTCAGGATCTCGCCAATCTTCTCCGGTACGATCTGCCAGCACAGGCCGAACCTATCCGTCAACCAGCCGCACGCCATGGGCTTTCCACCCTCGAGCAGTTTGTCCCAGTAGTGGTCTATCTCCGCCTGGTCTTTGCAAGAGATCGAATACGAGAAAGCTGGTGTGAGCGCCTGCGCGGGACCGCCGTTAAGAAACGTCATGGGCTGGCCCATAAGTTCGATGGTGATGGTGGCAATCTTTCCCGCGGGCCACGGCCCCACGCCGCTCGAACGTAGCTCGCCTAGTTTCTTCGCTTCCGGAAATACCGAAAGGTAAAACTCCGCGGCGTCTTCGGCGTTGTCGTTGAACCACAAAAACGGTGTGACTTTGTTCATATTTTGGCTTTTGTCTCGATGATATCGCCATCGAAAATCCGACCAACTCCTCGCGAATATGAGTTTAGAGACTTAGTTTTCGAAGAAAAATAAGTACTCCGGTTATCGACAGAAGCGCTGTTACCAAACCCGCGCAGCAAACAAGGCACCGAAGGGGACGGCCGCCTACTTGGGCTTCGTGGAACGCTCCTATCCAGGTTGTAAAGTGTCTGCCAGGCTCTCGCCTGTCGGTGCACTGAAGACAGCTCGATCTTCGCGATCCTTCGCCCAAATCAGTTGCGTGTTGCCGATAAAGTCCACATCGAGAGTAGACCGAACGCGATAAGCCGATCGGCAGGTTTCGCGATCGTAACTTAAGAAGCGGGCATTAGGAATAAGCGCACCCGAAGTATCGAGGACTTTGACCACCACTGTCGTTTCGGTCGGCGACTCTGCCGTCATGACAGAGACGGTCCAAGAAAACAAAAAGGCAAACGGCAAGTAGACGGTGTGAAAGTAAGAACGGGCCATCATTCTTAAAGCGCTTCCTCCAGGCAGAAGCGAACCGTGGCCGAATAGCCGGAGAAAGCTTCTGAATTGCAATAATCTTCGGGTAAATAGTGAGTGAATACTGCCCAAAGTCAGTGCAGTCATCCCACACGCCCGATTACTGCGGACGAGTGTTTACGAGGCTTATCGGCCGATCAACTTCGCGACAGTGTAAGCACAAAAGGCAGTCTTACATTCTTTATGTTCGGGTCGCCGGCAACGGCAAACACTCTGCCGACAATCTGATTCCCACGCGGAAGCAATTTAATCTGAAGCGTCTTGGCTCCGGTTCTTACTGCATCAGGTGCATCGATCTTCCCAGTAGAAAGGCCTGTAAACGCTTCAGCCTCCGACCGCAACTTAGTTATCTCTTCCGCTCGGCTGCTTCCGATAGACAGCTGCGCGGCTTCGCTTGACTCGATGTTGATTTCAACCGGCATGTTCGCGCCGCCACCTTCCAGCAGTCCCTGCCATCGTCCTCTCAAAGCCGGCGTCGCGACAAACGGTTTGCTTGGAAAGCCGCACTCTTCTTCTGGCCGGCGCCAGTCGGGCAGGTAGTTCGCGAGCACTTCATCGCACACGCTGTAGGCTAGCTCCCCTGTATTAGACCGATTTGTTACGACCACGCATGCTAAGTCTTTCGACGGGACAAAGCACATCCTGTTGGCGACTCCTGGGTCGCCGCCGCTCTTGAAGAAGAAGGGAACCCCGGAACTGGTTTGACTCTGGAACCAGCCGAAGGTGGTCGCAACACCGGACGGACCAGTAAAGACCGGCCGATGCAGTTCATCTATGTCCCGCTCGCTAAGAAACGCCGCTTGGCTCTTCGCTCGGTGGCGCATATTGAAGAGAGCGAAAAGAGCGAGATCGTGAGCGCTCGCGTACAGCTCGCCCGAAGCTGGCGTGGACGTAGTGTAATGCGGAATAAGACGGCCAAGCGCGTCATAGCGCATTGCGCCGCTTTGCACTCGAACACGATCACTGCCGAAGAAGCTGTCGTTCAGAGCAAGCGGCTCCAGCAATCTTCGATGCATCAGCGCTCCAAACTCTTGCTGCGTCAGAGCTAAAGCGATCGCATTCAGTGCCGCAAATCCGATGTTGCTGTACTCGTAGCACGCTGCCGGAGGATACGCCAGCCTGCCATATGCTTGCAGAACGGCGGTGGGACTCGGGACAAGTCTCGCTTCATTCACTTCATAGGACTCATACATGCCCGGCAGACCGCTCACATGAGCACCGAGTAGCCGCACACTCACCGCTTCTGTGTTGCCGGCTGTGCCCACAAGCTTGCACCCTGCGAGAAACTTGTTCGCAGGCTCATCCAGGGAGAGCTTACCTTCGGCGACCAGGGTCATGAGAGTAGTCGCCGTGAACGGCTTGGTGATCGAGGCCATGCTGAAAGGGGTATGCGGTGTCGTCTTCACGCCCGCTTCGTGGTTCGCCCAACCAAAACCCTCCTCCCACACAATGCGTCCGCCGTCTACCACTGCGACAGCTACTCCCGTTGCGTCACCTCGAGCAATGGCCCGCTGGATTCGACTGCGTACGGGGTCAAAATTGACGTCGCTCGCTTCACCATTGAAGACCGTTGCACCCGCATTCCGCTTCGCGGTTACAAAACTCCCGAGCGACGCTGAAAGCATCCACCGCGTCACTTCACGGCGGTTTGGGCGTCCGTTCGTATGCATTCCTCAAAAGTACAAGGTTGCTTCAGCGCAATAAGTTTAGGCCTTTCAAGTCCTCCCGCACCTCGCATCGACCGTCTCCGCCCGCTTCCGCACCTCCGGCCCCGAGAATCCAGGCAAGTATTACATTTCGTAGAATGTAAAGAGATTGGCGCATGGAGTCCGCACTCAGCATCAAAGGGCAAGCCACGATCCCGAAAGCCATTCGGGATCATCTTCAGCTACAACCGGGCGACCGGATCAAGTTCTTTCTGCATCCGGACGGAAGTGTCGTGATTCTTCCAAAGATTGGTGCGTCGAGGCTGAAAGGCATCGTTAAGTCTCGCAGGCGAGCTTCTCTCGATGATATGGAGATTGCGATTACAGAGGGCGCCAGCGGCCGTAAACAGCGCGCCTAAGCCGCATGATTGGTCTCGATACCAACGTCCTCATACGCTATCTGGTGCAGGATGACGCCGTGCAGTCAAAACGGGCGACTCAAATCATCGAGCGCCGGCTCACCGAAGACCGCCCCGCGTTCATCAGCCTTGTCACTCTCGTAGAAACTGTCTGGGTGCTCGACCGCGTGTATGGCCTGTCGAATCACGAAATCGCCGCGGCAATAGAAGCCATTCTGCAAACGGAAACGTTCCGTGTCCAGAATGAGCAGGAAGCCTTCAGCGCTATGATCGCTCTCAAAACCGGAGCCGGGTCTTTCTCGGACGCGCTCATTGGAGCGCTCGGCGCGTGGGCAGGGTGCGACGTCACTGTTAGCTTCGATAGAAAGACGAAACGTCTGCACAATTTTCAAGTGCTCTAACTTCCACGAACATAGGATTTTGACCGTGATGGCTGATTGACCGTCACAATCGCGCGCCGCCCGATCAGCTCGGACCGGATGAGCTTCGAAGCTATTAAGCGTACTTGCTGAAACGGCGCAAGCTGACCGTGAATGCGGTCGTCGCTCGCGTGGCTTACCTGGCCTTGGCGTAGAACGTGGATTCGGAACACCGCACGGATCAAGACCGGCCATGAAATTTTCTTGCTTCAGACTTACGGTTTTTGCGCCCGCACGTTGCGTATAGGACAGGATGAACTCGGCCTCGGTCAGGTCTACGGTCACTAGAACAGGGAAATGATCAAGGTCCAGACGAACGGTCATAACTTTCGAAGCACGAATAAGGAACCGAAATGAGCGACGACAACGCACGTTTTAAAAACGCCGATAGCAGGCGTGATTTCCTGGGCAAACTTGGAGCAGCACTAGGCGGCGCCGTGCTCATAGGAGGCGGGTCAGGCGTCGGGCGCGGTCAAGGAGTCGTTCCAAATGGGTATCAGTTTCACCCGATCCTCGTTGCGAATGATAACGCGCCATATTATCCACCCTTCGCTCATAACCCTGTCGCGGAGCTCACGGCAGCGGTGATGCTGGGCAGTGCGGTGGAGACCGGCAAACCGGGGTATAACGTGATCTACTTTCACGGAACGACCACAGCGGCCTTTAACCCGAATCAGCCGACAGCGTTGTTCTTTGCGGCCATGGACTACACCACGGCCAAGCCGCAGTTGACCTTTCTCAGCGTTTTGACGTACCAGGGAGCCACGCTGCCGTCTATCGCGGGAGTACCGGGCTCTCAGCTGCCGCTTGTGGTGAGCAGACTCGGAACGGGCGCCTGCAATAGTCTCGGTCACTATGCCACAACCATCTTCAGCGCGAATACGGGAAACACGGTATCCATAAAGGCTGTCCCTGGTGTGTATCTTTACGACCCGCAAGCGGTCCAATGGACCAAGGTCGCCCGGTTTGGCGATGCTGTGCAAGCCAATGGGCAGTCAGCCGGAGTTTATGGCGCGGACTTCGGCGATGTTGCGATTGATGACGACGACAACGTAACCATTGTCGCTGCCTTGACGGGCGCCAAGCCGGCGTCTCCATCGGCCAGCGCCGTATTCAGCGCAGCAAGCGTTCAGGAATCGAGCGCAGCCAGACGGAATCCGGCTGCTCTCGGCTTTGCCGGCGTTCAGGCATTGGTTCATGTACCCCGCGGGCGCTCCGGGCTGGCATCCGTTCTTGCGCAGACCGGAGACATGCTGCCTGGGAGCAACGCTATCATCCGGAACTTCGGTCTCATCGATGTTGCGAACGACGGTAGTTTCGTCGCTCAGGTAAGCGCATCTCGAGTGGACATTTTGCGCGCGAAGGCCGGCACGGCGTTCGTCACCGGCTCCGTCAGGCAGCGCAGAAGCAGTGGCGGTCTCGAGGGACTCCGTCTTCTCGCTGCTTCTCCTCACCTGCTGACCTTGCAGCAACGCAGAAGCGGCATCGAGGTTGGTGCCTGCATTATGGGACCGCGCATCGCATCGGAACACCTGATCAGTTTTGTCACTCATGAAGAGACTTTGCTGCCCGGATTGGGCGCACTTGCAAAACAGCGGTTGTCTCTGCAGAAGGGCGGCGCACTACGTATCATCGCCGAAACCGGCAATTTGCGCGGTAGGAGGTCCGTCGCTGCCTTCGGCGCTCCCGCCCTCAGCACTGCCAGCCTGAGTAGCACTAGCAGCTTCAGTAGCGCTGACAGCCTGACCTACTGTTCTGAGGCACTCGACGACGGGTCCACGCAACTGTTTGTGCAGAACGGCGACGACACGTCCAGTAGGCAGGTCATTCTCAAGAGCGGGGACATTCTCGCAGGCGGCGATCCGCCAGTCAACTGGAAAACCACAGAGATTTTGTACGGCTACCATCCCTCGCAAGCCGATCAGTTTGGACGTGTGGCGTTCGCGGGAGAGTTTCTAAGAAATCCTAACGGCAGCCAAACTGATCCGAATAACGTCGTCTCCTCGCTATTGGTGGGTATCCCTTCATAGCTGCATTGCAGGAAAAGGAGGAATGAGATGCAAGAATTCAAGAACGTCACTATCGGCACCAACAGTGGATCGCAGCTCTCGCTTGCGGAGGGGCTGCCGCTGTTCCCGAAGCTGGGCACGAGCCGCGCCGGAACTTCAGCGAGCAGCCAGTCTCACCAGCTCTTTAACTATGGAGCAACGGTCCTCTTCTGGCGAATCAAGGCCTCTGCCTATTACAGCTACTTCATGGGATTGGTTGGTCCCGCAGTGGCCTTTCAACTCAACTCCGATGTGACGCTCTCGAACGTTCAGGCGGGGGGACAGGTCGCGGTAAACGTGGGCAGCCAGCAGATGACCGCCGGCCTCGAGATGGGGTTCGCCGTAGGTGGCGGGATTTCCTTGAAGCAGGACTTGTATCTGCCTTCCTCCTGGTATTCCCCGTGGAAACTCGCCTGGAAAACCGTTCTCGATATCACCCTTCAATTTCAAATCGACTTTCTCCAGCTTCTCTTCGAATTGATCTCGTATCTGCTGAGCCAAGGAGCAGCCGACGGGTTGTGGGAAGAGGATTCGAGCGCCCCTCTCTCGCGATTGTCCAGCGGCATCAGCACGTTCCAGATGCTCGGCTCTACCCTTAACCAGATTGGGCGGGATACCTCACTCAGGGCCACTGCCGGGTTCACGCTGCCCGTGAATCTCGTCGACATATTCCCTCCCCTTCGTGAGTTGGCCTTGGCGCTGGAACACATCAAGGGAGAGCTCTCGTTTGGTCCCGCCATAGGTTTCGGCATTCCCGTGGACCTGGAACTGGAGAGCTTCACCGTTCAGGGTGGGCTAAGCTCCGGCACGACCGCCAACTACGGCTCTCTGACATACAACAATAACGGCGTTGTAGCATCGGGGCCCACACCTTTCTCGAACACGGCGAACGCGACGAGGCTGACGACGAATGTTTCCTACACCTCGAGCTTTACCGTCCTGCTCTCAGTTAATTTCTCCATTTCTGTTTGCAAGCTTTTCAGCTTCACCAGGAGCGTACCCTCCCTCGACTTACTCAACTTACTTGGATTGCCCAGGCCGACGCTCGGGACTGTGGATAGCTCAGTCAGCACCGACTTAGCGTCCGGGTGTGTATTGATCCCACAGATGACACTCAACGTTACTCCCCCTAACGGTCAAACGATCATCACAGCCCAGGTTCCATGTTTTATCGAAGCACTGTTGAGTGACGTGTGGCACGGCCCGACCCAGACAATAATGTTCGCGATCGATCCACCCCTCCCCGACTTCCCGTCTTCGGCTCAATTATTTGACGGAAGCCAGGGAGCAGAGTTTTTGTATGTGTTCCCGAACAGATGTCTGCTGAGCGGCGACGACCCCAATAACCCGAACGCCACGCAGTCGCCGAGCCCGACTTCTCCGTACACCTCGTATTCGATAACAGCAAGAATCCCAGCCATTAACTCCGGGTGTCGGATATACGAAGTTACGTCTGCAATCAAGGTCCTCAATAATGTCATAGAGGTAAAGTTGTTGAACGGCGTATCGGGGGATGCGCCGGCGTGGAACCTGGGTGCGGGCGCGCAGCTGAACGCTGATACAACTCAAGCGCCGGCTAACGTCCCGAATTATGTTGTATGCAATTACTCGATCGGCCAAACCCCAGGTTCGGCGAACGTGAAGCTCGCTCTGTACGACGATCAGCGGCAGTTGCATGTGACGAGTCTCGTCCGCGTCACATTCCAATCGGGAGCGAGTGCAACCATCTCACCAACGAACCCCACGCCGATCTTAAACGTGCCGATACCGCCAAACACGGCGCCGCAGACCATCCGAGTGGAGTGGCTTTCAGCTGGACCTCACGTCAACTATCCCGTGCGCTTTTACCTCACGTTTGATGCGGGATGTGCGTACGGCATGACGGAGTTCTGGCTGAATGTGTGGAACTGGTCATGACGGCGAGCACGGAACCGGCAGAGGCGCGGCAAATTCGAACAGCCGCGGAGCTATTCGACGCCCTGGCATCGCCGAGCCCGATAACCCGCTTGACCGCTGTGAGGGCAATCCAGAAGCAGCCGGCGGCAGCTCTTAAATTCGGCCTCTTCAAGGGTCGAGATGTCATTGACGGGCTGCTGACTTACTCGACGCGCGTTGAAGGCACGCTCGAGTGGATGGATTGGATCGGAGCGCTCGCAGGCTTCCGCGATCCGCGTGTGGCGAGCTTCTTTCTGGATCTACTTCGGCTCTACGACGAAGCGGTTGTCCTCTTTGCGGCAATGCGATACTTAGCCGCCGAAGATCCTCGCTCCCGGCCGGCCGCGCTAATTCCCTTGCTGTTGCAGAACGAGTGTCCCGTACGGTCTCGAGCAGTAGCCGAGTTGCTTGCCCATTCGGACCGGCTATCGGCAGAAGCCCGAGTGCGTGTGGGTCTGCTGTCGAGTGAACCAGCGCCTATTGCCATCGATAGCGAGACCGCACGCGCATGGTTCGCCGAATTGCATGGCCCATTTCGGGCGGAGACGATGGCAGCTCTCGAGACACAAGGTCTGTCGGCGTGGCGTCACCTCACAAACATATGGAACGAGCTGGATCCCGATGATCAAGTTTGGCTGCTCGAGTGGGGGAGCCGCGACTGTCAGCACTGGATTGGGCCCGCATTGGAAGCGGGTCTTAGCTCCGCATGCACGCGCGTCTTGCAAACAGCTCTGGAGACGCTTTCACGGGATGAGATTTCCGATTTGTATCCGTCGCTTCGGCTGCTCGCAGCGCGGGCACTCACAAGTAGCGATCCGCGGGTCAGGCGCGCGGCGGCTGCTGTAAACCCGCCTGGGATCGACTGGCGTTCGATGCTGGCGGGTGATCCCGATCCCCTTGTGCGTCGAGCTTGTCTGACCGCGCTTCGAAAATGCGATGGCGAGAGAGCTCTTCCGAAGTTGGTCGAAGCTCTTGAGAATCAGGATTGGCAGACTCGCGCAGTGGCGGCGAAGGAACTAATCGCGCTTGGCGCGCCAGCGATTGAGAGTGTCCGTCCGCTGGTTCACGATTCGCGGGAGTACATTCGAATCGCTGCCGTCGCCGTTCTGGCCGAGCTCGAAGACTACTCGTGGCTTGAGCGCGAACTTCTTGAGGCACAACCAATTTGAACGCAATGAACAGTAATAACCGCAGACCCACCCGGCGCGATTTCGTCAAGGCTATTGGCGCGACGCTCGGGGGCGCATCGCTGATCGGCCATGCGCTCGGACGGGGCCAGGCGATCGGGTCCATTCCGAGCGGGTACAGCTTTCATCGTGTCCTCACCGCTTCTCAAGGAGGAATATTCGCGAGCCTGCCAAACCAGTTGGGCACCATGACCGGCGCTGTCATGATGGGCTCCC
>JAVHMZ010540154.1:0-13613 GCA_034782995.1 Amazona versicolor
GAATGTTGAACGCCTCGGCGCGGAACTGAAGCTCAAAACGCTCCTTGATTAGCGTGCGCTTGGAGAGGGCGACATCGACATCTTCAAGGCCGGGAGCGGTAAGCAAATTCCGTCCGGCATTGCCGAAACAGAGATTGCAGCGGACCAAAGCGGCCGTGTTGAGCCACTGCGCGGGCGTTGCGTTGGGCAGGGTGAGCGGCTGGCCGAAGACGTAGTTGGGACGGTCGAAACCTTCCAGACTTCCGCTGTTGTAGATAAGGCCGGGCGTGGGCGTGGTTCCGGGCGTCAGGGTTCGCGTCAACGGCACGATCGGACTGAACGGGTTCCCGGACTGCAGATTCACGATGGGCGAGACGCTCCACCCCTGGAACAGGCGCTTCGCAAAAGCATTCGCTACGGGGGCGGGTACCAGGTACACCCCGCTCAACACGAAGCGGTGGCGCGCATCGAAATCGGAGAGCGCGCGCTCGGAGCGAAGATCGCGGAAATTTTGAATCTGCGGGTTGGAGCTGCCGACCGAATTATTATCGATCGACTTCGAGAACGTGTACGTGGCGGAGAACTGCAGATTACGGCTCAGGCGTTTGTTCGCGGTAAGCCAGAGGCCGTTGTAATTAGAGTTGGAGATCGACTCCTGGACGGTGATGCTCGAATATTGCGGGATCGGCCGAAGACCGCCGATGCCCTGGTTGTAATCGCCGGTCAGGCGAAGATGGCGGCCCTGGCTGGCGACGTAGCTAGCCTGGACGACCGTGCCCCAAAGCTCCTGCTGAACGTTGAAGTTATAAGAGTAAACCATGCCGCTCTTGAAGTTCGGATCCACCGCGGCGAGGGCGCTTCCCGTTCCGGGCGGCAGATTGAACGGGTTCGACAGGAGCACGTTGCTGGTGTTGTTGACGGAGGTAGCCAACGGCGGGTTCGAAGCCAGACCGCTAAGGATATTGGTGACCGGCTCATCGTAGTAGAGGCCGCCTCCCGCGCGGATCACGGTCTTCCCGCGGCCGAAGGGATCGTACGCGAGACCGATGCGAGGTCCGAAGTTGGTGAACTGCCGGTGATAAGGCCGGTCGACGCCGCTGGCGCCGACGCGGACCAGAGTCTGCGAGGTGAAATCGTACACGCTCATCCGGTTGTGAATCTCGCTGGGCACGCCGTTATACTCCCACCGCAGTCCGAGGTTGAGGGTGAGCTTGGGCGTGACCTTAAAATCATCCTGCGCGAACAGGCCGAGCGCGTTCACCCGGAACGCGGGAGTGGCGGGGAGGGCTGTTTCCGTCGCCGAACTCACCTGACCGGCCAGGAACGAAGTCAGGTTGGCAAAATTCACAATCCCGCCCGTACCGCCATTGATATTGTTGTTGCGGAAGCGCCGAAACTCGGCGCCGAACTTCAAAGCATGGCGGCCTCGAATCCAGGAGAGCGAATCGGAGTATTGGAACGTAGTGTCGCCGCGCCCTTGCGGGAAGCCGGAGATTCCGCCGAAAAATGCGCCGCCCGCAATTTCGAACTCGGGAAGCACGGAGGACGGCGAGAGAATGCCGAGCGAGGCGGGTGTTTGGGTCGCGTCCTGCACAAAGTTGATGAGGACGCGATTGAGCCCAAAGCGAAAATCGTTAGTAACAGTGGGCGAGAAGATGTGGGTTTCGCCGAGAGCCAGAAAGTAGCGTTTGGCTGGGCGAGTGTCGCCAAAGCCCGGAAGATTATTGCCCTGAAGGGTCGGTTCGGTGCGCTGGTCGTGATTTGAGATGAACGTGCCGAACAGAAAATCACGGTCGCTGAAACGGTGGTCGACGCGTCCGGTAAATTGGTTCAGAGTGCGCTTGCGCGGCGCCGGTCCGATGAAAAAGGTCCCCGTGGGATCGTTAGCCGCTGGAATCAGTCCCAAGAGCTTCCCGACCACGGGATCGGTGACGGCGGCTCGCTGACTGGCGCTCGGAACTTGCGTTTTCAGGGAAGCGACCTCCCGGCCTTGCCGTCCCTCGTAACTCGTGAACCAGAACGTCCGGTTCCGCAGGGCCGGCCCGCCAATGCTGTATCCATAAATATTTCGTTTAAACGGGATGATGTTGCCCGGCGGATCGAAGTAGTTCTTAGCATCGAATTTCTCGTTGCGAACGAATTCAAACGCCGTGCCGTGGATGCTGTTCGTGCCCGATTTGGAAACCCCGTTGATGATAATGCCGGCATTCCGCCCGTACTCGGCGGAGAACGAATTGGTCTGAACCTTAAACTCCTGGATCATGTCGATATTGGGCTGGAACGTAATTTGGTTCTGGACCATATCGCTGAGGTTGATCCCGTCAAATAGATAATTGGTGGAGTCCTCGCGCGTGCCGGAGGCGTTGATGCCGGAGATGCCGATGCCGCTCGGGACGGCGAGAAACGTACGATTGTTGGTGCTAGGCGCGACCGTGCCCTCGGTGAGCAGCGCGATATCGAGGAAAAACCGGCCGTTCAGCGGGATCTCGACAATTTTCTTGTTGGTGACGACCTCGCCGATGCTAGAGGTTTCCGTGTCGACGCCGGCCGCGGCGGCTTCGACCGTGACCAGAGTGCTCTCTTCGCCAATCTGCAGCGTCACGTCGACGCGGGAGCGCTCGTCCACTGCCAGAGCGATATCGCGTTGAAGAAACGTCTTGAAACCGGGTTGGACGGCCTTCAGGGAATAGCGGCCGGGCCGGATGAAGGTGAACTCGTAGTTTCCGGTCGAATCGGATTTCGAGCCGACCGAAATGCCCGTGTCTTGATTGGTTAACGTGAGGGCTGCGTCCGGAACAGCGGCATCTTTAGGATCCCGCACGATCCCCGTGAGCGAGGCGTTTTGGGCGAGAACCGGTAGCGACGCGAAAAGGAAAAGAAAAGCGAAAAGTATTCGGCAAAGCATGGCAACTCCTGAACACGAGACGGTGTCCTTACTGTAACAAAGCCGTCCCGGTTCAGGATGTTGCCATCAGGTTATTTAAACGGAACGCTGATGCTCTGGGTCCATGCATGCCCGTTTGCGTCTTGTCCGGAGAAGCCGAAGACGATGTTGGTAGGCACCTGGACATTCTTCATGCGAAGGCTGGCCGCAATGGAGCCCTTGGCCGTGATCTTGTTAGTCCCGAAGAAGCTTGTGATGTAGGAGCTGTAATTGGTTCCGTTGACGGTGAAACCGGTGAGCGTGGTTGCGTTACCCGCCTGTTCGGTCAGCGTAATCGTGAAGGCCCAAGCATAACCCTGCGCATCCGGCGCGGTCTGCACCACGGGATTCCGGTTGACGCTGGGGACGACTTGCGAATTGCCCGTCGTGGGCGGCGTCACCGTTACCGCAGCCGTTCCGCTGGAAGACGCAAACGTGCCCGCTCCCGAGTATTTGGCCGTGATCGTGTTCGAGCCGGTGACGAGCTGCGTAGAGGCAACGGCCGTGCTCGCGGTCGCCCCACTCGCCCCAGCCGCAAGCGCAACCGTCGCGAGCGTGGTGGCGCCCGATGTGAACGTGACGGAACCGGTCGGCACGGTGGCGCCGCTAACCGGCTTCACGACAGCGGTCAAAGTGGTGGAGGCGCCGGTCGCAATAGTGGCGGGGGAGGCAGTCAGGGAAGTCGTGGTGCCGACGGTTGTCGAAGAGCCGCCCCATGACGTAATCAGGTTGAACGCATTCACCGAACCGAGTCCGGTGGCCAGGTCGTAGCCGGGCCCGGCCGAATAGCCGAAGGTGCCGGTCGTGCAACCATAAGTCCCGACCGTGCAAGGAACGATATTGTTGCCCAAGGTCACGTCGTGGAAAGCGGCGGGCGCGGTTTGGGCCAGGCTGTAGAGCGTCGGATTGATATTGGCGACGCCGACGGAGGTCTTGCCGTGGGAAGCCAGGTACTGATTCAAAAGCGAAACCATTCCGGCAAAGGCGGGAGTCGAAACCGAGGTTCCGCCCACGACCCCGAGAGCGCCATTCACATAGAAAAGGTAGCCGTCGTGATCGGGCGATGCCGAAAGCGACAGATCGGGAATGTCGCGTGCGTTGTCGGCAGGCACTCCAGGTCCAGTCTGCCAATAAGGTTTCGCGAACAGGATGCTCGCGCCCCCGCCGGTTGCCGAGAGCTCATTCCGTTCGGCCGTATCGTTCCAGGCCTTTTCGGGGATATAGGACGTCACCGACGCGCCGGTCGGGCCATTCGTGCCGTTCCAAGGCCCGGTCCCGGTCTCATTAAATTCGGTTCCGCCCACCGCCGTAATTTCGGGAATCGAAGCCGGAAAGCTAGCGTAGAGGCCCTTGCCGGCAATCTTGGCGGTATTGCTCTCGCATCCCGCGGCCCCCGTATCGCCTGACGAGTTTAGCCAGGTAATTCCTTGCGCGTTCGCCTGCTGCGCCACCGAACGATACGAAGCCGAGTTGCCCTTCTCGCATCCGCCATAGCTCAAACTGATTACCGGCGCCAGGTTCTGACTAATGGCGTATTGGACCGAGTTGAGTACGTTTTTCGAATAGACGTAAATAATGTTGGCGTTCCGGGCTACGGCATTCGACCACTCGAGGTCGAGCGAAGCTTCTTCGTTATCGCCCGACACGGTGCCGGGGTCGGCGCCGGTGAGCACGAGTTGAGGGCTCTTCACGGGCAGGCCGAAGCGCGTCTGAAAGCTTTGAATATCGGCGAGGTTAATATCGGTTTGCCCGGCAATCACGATGGATTGACCCGCCCCGGTGAAGCCGGCGCCGTAGAGCGGAGAGATGTTGTACAGAGTGCTTACGTCGTCGGGCGCCAGATAATGGCTGCTGCCGGAGGTGTAGTCCGGGGCCAGCGCGCGCCTGCGAACGTGCGGCTTCAGGCGAAAATCGTCGAGCCCGCGAAGCTCCGCGATCACGCCGGCGAAGGCCGCGGGAATGGAGGGCTCGGAGGCATTGGCGAAGTGCATCTCGCCCTCGACGTTGAAACGGCGCATTTTCGTCTGAAACGCGGCCTCGAACTGGCCGGACGTCCCCGCGAAAGTGATCCAGTTGCGTCCCCGGGAAGTGTCTTCCACTGTAAATCCGGCCGAACGAAGCCAATCCGAGAGCTGGGCGATATCGCTCGGGCTCGCCCCGAAGCGGTCGGCGAACTCTTCCGGCGTGAGCCAGCGCTCGTAATTGGGCGACGAGGGGTCTCGCTGTTCCGCGAGCAACCGGTCCAAGGCCGACTGCTGCTCGGCCGATGGTTTCAGGGCGAGCGTCACCCCCGTAATGCGGTCTGCGGCCGGAAGCGGTCCCCCGTCCAGTTCAGGCCGTGCATCAGGATGAATATTGCCTGTGAGCTTTACCGTTTCGTGCCGTTGCGGCGCCTTGGTAATGCGATTCTCCTGGGCGGAAACCGCAGTAAGCGACAGGAAAAAGCTAAGTGCGAGGTGTACGGAACCGCGAGTGTGCATAGGAAGTCGAGGATCGGTCAGTCTACCGGGAAATATCGATTCTTTCTCACAAAGCTAACTATCGGAAATGAAGACGGTAAACTTTAGGTGAAATTCTCAACAATTCTAGCGGCTGGCTGACGGCGTCACTTCGTCGAGATGTACACCCTTGACGCGCCCGCGGCTCCAATATCGAAGGTAACCGGCTGCGTTCCGGCGGCCGGAAGTCTCGGCACCATAACATTGAATTGGTAAAGCCCTACAAAACCAGGCGCAAGGCCGGCATAGAGAACCGTCATCTGCGTTGCTCCCGTCACGATTGTGACGGTTAACTTCTGCGTAAGGGTATTGCTCGTGGAAGGCGTAATCTGACCGGCGGCCACATTGGCCGTAGTGGGGCCAAACCCGATTCCGTAAAACACCAAAGTGTCGCCCGCTTGCGCCGGGCGGCTAGGAACTCCTGGAATCGCGTTCACCGGTAATGCATATGATCCATCGGGGAGAATAGCCACCCCAAACTGCGTATTCCCAAGGTAGAACGAAGGCGGCGCCAAAATCCCTGGCAACTCCGCGCTGATGCTAATGGCAAACACAGTGCTACTTCCGTGCGCCGTGGTGACGACGAGGGGCTGTTGTCCGGTACCGATTCCAGTGGGTACCTGAACGTTTACCTGCCCGGGGCTTATGTATGCGACGTACGCAGGCTGACCGCCAATCGTAACGGAGGTGCCGTCGAGCATCGTGGGCGCCGAGGAGCCGCTGAAATCGCCTCCTGCCCAACTTCGGGAGTTGGAGGCCAGATAATTTCCGTAAATTTCGACCCAGCCGCCCAAAGCCGCTATGGTGAGACCGTCCCGTCCCGTATATGCGGATGCCTGACTCGCGGTGACAACCCCGGGCGCTGGGGAGAGGAAGTTCGGGGTCGGCGCGAAGCGCACGACACTGACTCCCGATCCGGTGTAAAGCGATCCGTCCTTTCCCACTGCCACGGCTCCGGGAAGTATAACGACGTTCAAAGCTGGGGTGTTTGGCGTCACGGGAGGCAGTGTGCCGCTCGTGGTCGGAATCTTTCCGGCGACGGTAATGATCTTGTTATCGACGGTGATTGCTCGAATGAGGAAGCCGTCCGAAACATAGACGGTGCCCAGTCCGTCCACCGCCACGCTTGCAGATTTGGAACAGGTGAGCTGTGCAAGGGTGGCGAGCCCGCCGTCTCCGGTGACCGATCCACATCTTCCATTTCCCGCTACGGTGGTGATGATCCCGTCGGGTCCGACTTTGCGAACCGTTCCGCCACCGGCGATAAACAAACTCCCGGCGGAATCGAGCGCCACGCCCGTTGGGGTCTGGACCACCGCACTGGTGGCCGGACCGCCATCTCCCGTCGGCGCTGTCGTACTCGCCGAACCATTTCCCGCCACGGTAGATATTGTTCCGTCGGTGGCGATCTTGCGCACACGGTTGTGACCGGAATCCGCAAAGTACAGGTTCCCTGCTGAATCGATAGCCATTCCGGTTGGCGTCGAAAGCACAGCGCTCATCGCCGGTCCGCCGTCGCCTAGCGCCCCAATCAGACTGCCCCCCGCGATGGTCGTGATTGTTCCGCTCGCGGACACCTTCCGAATTCGGCTGTCTAGCGTGTCTGAAATATATAGATTCCCTCCGCTGTCCACGGCCAATCCGGACGGAGCAACAAGAGTGGCGCTCGTAGCTGGGCCGTTGTCCCCCAGGAAAGGAACATTCTTTCCTCCGCCGGCGATCGCCGTGGCCACCCCTTGGGGAGTGAGCTTGTAAACCATGCTGCTCGCGTCTGAGATGTAGAGATTGCCCGCCGTATCCAGCGTGAGCCCGCCGACTCCCAATCCTCCACCCGCCGCTGCCGCGCTCGCGGGACCACCTTGCCCCGCGATCACAGATGCGAGATACACAGGAACCTGCTGCGCCGAAAGCGAGGCCGCACCCACCAGCAAGATCAAACCGCGGCAAAGCGGAAACATCGGATCAAAATGGCTCCATGGATGGCATATTGCTTCTGCAAATCGGGCTAAAGATTAGCACGGAGTATAACACCCCGGCGCACTTTTCCGAGACCACCAGAATGCTGCAGGCGCGGAGCGCAGGCTCTCACGAAGCAAAATGCCACCGTCTTTGTCTTTCTCACGCTCCCCGCGAAAAAAGAGCGGTCATTCATAGCATGTAAACGCCCGGCGGACGCGCAGCCAACGCCCAAGCCGCAGGTCTACATGGGTGCGCGACGGAGAGGCGTGGGCGGACAAACCAAATGCAAGTGCTTGGGAAAAGACCGATTCAGAAGACTTTCGAGCTGGTTTTTTCAGCGGCTAACTTTTGACCTTAAAGTCAGTTTTTCGAACCGACTTTCGATTAACTTGGACGCGTTCCGCCGCTGGCTTGCCGGCGCTCGCTGCTCCTCCGACTCTAGCCTGCTTGCCTGCGATCGCCCTTTCGGCTGCGGGATCGGAGATCGCTAAATGAACTTCAACTTGTCCAAGGTACTCACGAACCACTGGTTCTTCCAGATCACTGGGTAGAAGATCTGCCAAATCTTCATCGCTGCTAAGTGCGTTTTTGATTGCCATGAAGTACTCTTCCTGGCTTGCATTCAGAGATCCGCTTTGCACCACGTGCCGGATCACGTGCTCAACGCTTTCAACTGGATTGTCTTGGAACTGAACCGGATACATCAGAGCACGAATCAGCCCTTTTTCTCTCGTTGTCAGCATCAAAGATCCTCTGGTCACTTTACCGAAAAGAGCACGGTCACGTCTTTAAAGTCAACCCCGGCCGCCTCGAGAGCAGCTTTAGCTTGTTGTGTAAATTCGCGGCTTGGCCTGTAGTGGCCGCTTCTGTCCGAAAAAAGGGTCAGTGCACCTTTGTTCACCGCAATCTCCCCTGCTGCAACCGGTTTGCCGCAAGCAGACTAGAGTGATGAAATTCTCCAACCTTCTGAGTTTTGGACGCGTAGAACGTACCATCGCCAGTCCTTCTCCACCCGGAAACACGCTGCTCGAATCGTCGTGTCAAATGGTCTACCGTCGACCGTGAAGAGTCTCCGTTACGGACAGATATCTCAAATGCTTTCCGGTCGACCTCAGAAAGATACCTGACCAGACTTCCCCGCCAAACGCTATTACCAGGTAGATGCTCGCCTACGTAATGATCCTTCAATGGTGTCGTTTTGAAACGGGCCAAAACCGCTCCTTCAAAAACCCTGCTTAGCGTTCCATGGTTCGCACCCGCCAAAAACCTGAGACATGCCCCCATTTTGCCGGAGACTCCTCGATCCGATAGAATCCAAATGGCATACCGTGAGTTTCCGCGCCATGCGAAGCCCCATCCTTGTTTTGGCTCTACCGATGTCCCTGTGGGCGGGCTCCGTGATTCCGTCTTTCACGAAAGACATCCAGCCCATCTTTGAGACGAACTGCAGCGGATGCCACGCGTCCGCCGTTAAAATGGGCAGCCTGGACCTGGATTCGTACGCATCGGTAATGCGCGGTGGCAATAATGGACGTATCGTCCAGCCGGGCAAGAGCGTCGAAAGCCGGTTATACCTCATGGTGGCGCGAAAGGTGATGCCTGCCATGCCGATGGACGGCAAAATCCTGCCGGCCGAGAGCGTGGACACCATCCGGCGGTGGATCGATGGCGGCGCGCCTGGACCTGCGCCCGGCGAAAAGGCCCTTCCCAAGACAAGTGCCGCCGCTCCCACAATTACTCCGCGCCGCCCCGTTCATGCGCAGATCGGCGCGCTTGCCTTCGCGCCCGACGGCAAATTGCTCGCCGAAGGGACGTTCCAAGAAGTCCGTTTTGCGGATCCCGTCTCTAAGACCGTGATCAACGAGTGGAAGGGACTCGCCGAAGAGGTTCGCGCCGTCGCCTTCTCGCCCGATGGCAAGCTGGTGGCCGCGGGCGGTGGGTTCCCCGGCAAGAAGGGCGAGATTGCCATCTGGGATGTGGCCGCCAAAAATGAATTGCGGCGCTTCGCCGGACATAGCGACTGCATCTATGCGCTGAAGTTCTCGCCCGACGGGCGCACGATCGCAACTTCCAGCTACGACAAGCTGATTAAGCTGTGGGACGTCACGACCGGCGAAGAAATTCGCACCCTGAAGGATCATATCGACGCCATCTACGCGCTGGCCTTTACGCCGGATGGCAAGCGGCTGATTTCCGCGGCCGCGGACCGATCGGTCAAAGTCTGGGATCCGGCGACGGGCGAGCGCCTCTACACCATGAGCGAAGCAACCGACGGCCTGAACACGGTGACTGTCGATCCGACAGGGCAGTTCGTGGTCGCGGGCGGGCTGGATAAAACGATCCGGATCTGGAAGTTGGAGCCAAAGGCCGGAACCCTGGTACACTCCCTGATCGCACACGAGGACGCCATTCTGCAGTTGGCTTGGTCTCCTGACGGAGCCGTTCTTGTTTCCGCCGCTGCCGATCGCACGCTCAAGGCCTTTCGCGCCAGCGACCTGACCGAGCTTTCCACCTTTCCCCCGCAGCCAGATTGGGTCCTATCGCTCGCCTTTGCGCCGGACGGAAAGTCGTTCGCCGCCGGGCGCTTCGATGGATCGCTCGAATTATACAACACGCCCAAAGGAGAACCGGTCCGATGAGAATGTGGACTTTCTTGCTCGCAGTTCCCGCGCTCTGTTTAGGAGCGAGAGAGGAGTGGCCGTCGGGCTCGCGCGCTACGCCCCCCACCATAGCCAGCGTCGCTCCTCGCGGCGTGCCCAGGGGCAGCACCGTCGAGCTCGCCGTGGAAGGTTTCAACCTCGGGCGAGCTTCCGCGATCCTGTTCAGCCAACCCGGAATTGCCGGGCGAGTCACCGGCTCGAAGGTCCTCCCTGAACTGGTGGAGAATCGCCTGGGCTCCAATGGTACGGCCTCAACGGTCGATCTCGGTCCCATGCCTGAGCGCAATCAGGTAACCATCGATGTCACGATTCCGGCGAGTGCCGAATTGGGAGCAGTCGAGTTCCGTCTCGTCACGCCGCTCGGGACCACACCCACCGGACGCTTTGTGGTCGAGCCCTATTATGGAGAGACCTCCGACCGCGAGCCCAACGAGACGCCGGAGCAGGCCACCGAAACCACGCTTCCGGCCATTCTCACCGGCGCGATTTCAAAGCCGGGGGACACGGATGTGTTCCGCTTCCACGCGGAAGCGGGCCAATCGCTCGCGGTGGACAACCTGGCGCCTCTCCTCGGGTCGCCGCTGCGGCCGCTCATCACCATTAGCGACGCCAAAGGGAATGTTCTGCGCCAAGAAAAGGAGCGCAGCTTCCGGGTCGATTTCCCCAGCGCCGGCGAATACTTCTTGCGCATTACGGATCTGCAGGAGGGCGGCAGCATGGGCCACCAGTATCGCCTGGCTCTCGGGCAAAAAGCTCTCGGGCCGAACGTGCTCACACTCGAACCCATCAAAAAGATCGCTCCCGGTGTTCCGGTTAACGGGTCTCCTTCCGATCTCGCCCATGCCGAAACGGTGATGGCACCGGTCAAGGTTTCCGGACGGCTCACGGCAAAAGAGCAAAATTTCCGTTTCCATTCTCCGGCGGGCGAGAAATGGATCATGGAGGTCACCGCGCGGCGGGAGGGATCGCCGCTCGATTCCGTCCTGGACGTCCTGACCCCGGACGGCAAGCCCGTCGAGCAGGCCACTGTGCGCGCCGTTCTCGAAACTTCGCTCACCCTGCGAGATCACGATTCGAATCTCAAGGGACTGCGCATCGCCTCGGACACCGGTTTGAAGCCCGGCGATTATTTTCTGGTTGGCAGCGAGATCCTGAGGATCGAGACGCTGCCGGCAGGTCCGGACAACGATTGCATCTTCGATTCGAAAGGCGGCGCGGAGCGGGTCGGATATTTCGATACGACGCCGGAAGCGCACGCGCTCGACGAGCCTGCTTACAAGGTGCAAATCGCCCCGCCAGGAACAGCGTTCCCGAGCAACGGGCTGCCGCTGATTCATCTCCCGTACCGGAACGATGACGGCGGCCCAGGCTACGGCAAGGATTCGCTGCTGCACTTCCAAGCTCCTCGGGAGGGAGACTACGTCGTGCGGCTGCGCGATGTGCGCGGCTTCTCCGGCGGCGATTACGTATACACTCTCGAAATTCGACATCCGCGGCCCGCTTACGAGCTGACTGTAAACCCGCGCAATCCCAATGTTCCCGCGGGCGGGCGTATCCCCCTCACCGTTTCCGCCATGCGCTTTGACGGCTTCGATGGACCGATCGAGATAGAAGCCCGCGATTTGCCGGCGGGAGTTCACGCGACGCGCGGAACCATTCTTCCGGGCGATGTTCGCACCACGCTGATCGTGAGCGCCGACGCGGACGCCAAGGCCGGCGAGACTGCGCCCCTACATATCACCGACGCCAAAGGGCAGGCGGCGGAGGACGACGAGCACCTGCAGGTAGTGACGGTGACGCCTCGCGCGGATGTTCATATGGAAAGCAAGACGGCGAGCGCCGTTCTGGCTCCGGGCCGGACGGCCACGATCGCGGTCGCCATCCAACGGAACAACGGATTCGCCGGGCGCGTGCCGGTGGAAGTGCGCAACCTGCCCCCGGGAGTGGAAATCGTCGATACAGGCCTGAACGGCGTGCTGCTCAACGAGAACGAAACCGAGCGAACCTTTACCCTGCGCATGCTGCCGACGGCGCGCCCGCACACGCAGCCAATCTACGCTTCCGGGCTGGTAGAGACGCGAGCCGGCGGCCAGCAGAACACGTTCGCCTCGCAAGCCATCACGCTTACCATTCAACCCGGCAAGGACGCTCAGTGAAGTTCGGCGTCAACACGTTCATCTGGACGGCGGTGTTCGATACCAAGAATCTCCCCCTGCTGCGGCGGATCAAGGAAGCCGGCTTTGACGGCGTGGAAGTCTCGCTGTTCCGGCCGGAGGAGTTCGCCGCTACGGAGATCCGCCGCGGCTTGGAGGAGAACGCGCTCGAGTGCACCATATGCTCCGTGCTCAGCCCGGATGTGAGCGTGATCTCCGAAGACCCGGAGGCTCGCAAGCGGGCGCGCGCCCATTTGACGCGATGCGCCGAGCGCGCGGCCGAGGTGGGCGCGAAGGTCATCGCCGGGCCGCTCTATTCGCCCGTCGGCTATTTGCCTGGACGTCGCCGCACCGAAGATGAATGGAAGTGGGCGGTCGAGTGTTATCAAGAGACCGGACCGGCGCTGCGGAAGAACGGCGTGACCATCGCGATCGAACCGCTCAATCGCTTCGAGACCTACTTCCTGAACACGGCCGAGGATGCCGCGCGCTTGTGCGACGAGATCGGCCATCCGAACGTCGGCATTCTTTTCGATACCTTTCACGCCAACATCGAAGAAAAAAACGTGGCCGATGGCTATCGCACCGTAGCCAGGCATCTGAAGCATGTGCATACCTGCGAGAACGACCGCGGCATTCCCGGCACGGGGCATGTCGATTGGACGGGCGTATTTCGCGCTCTGCATGAGATCGGCTACTTCGGGCATTTGACAATCGAGAGCTTCGGCTTCGCATTAGGGGATCTTTCCGCTGCGGCTTCGATTTGGCGGGATATTGCGCCTACTCCGGACTCCATTGCGTGTGAGGGTGTGCGGTTCCTGAAAGCCCACGCGTAAGTATGTTTGGCGCGCTATTACTGCTTACTTACTTCGCGCAAGCCGGACACTGGGAAGGCCGCATCAAGTTACCCGAGCGTGATGTGCTGTTCTCAGTCAATTTGAGCGATCGTCCCGATTGGAACGGCACCTGGACCGTGCCTATCGGCTATGCTCCGCCGTTGGCTTTGGCGACGATTGAAGTTACCTCGCCTTCGATCGAGTTTGCCGTGCCTGAGTTACCCGGCGCACCCGTATTCAAGGGAACACTGGACCCGGATCGGATATCGATTGTGGGCGTCGTCACGACAAACGGATTGACGCGAGCCTTTGAGATGCGCCGCACAGGCGACGTGGTGTCTTCATCGATAGAAGCGCGGCCCTTGAATACGGCGCTGGATGCTGCCTTTTGCGGGAACTGGGAAGGCGTTCTGACCATCGGCGGCCAAACTACTCACCTGCTGCTTCACTTGCAGAATGAAGCGGATGGTTCTAGCTCGGGGACGCTCGACGCCGATGGACCGCAACTTACTAACTTTCTTCTGAGCGGCGTCGCGCAAACCGGCGCTTCGAATTTGCGGTTCGAGGAGAAACTGATCGGCGGAGTGTACGAAGGCGAGTTAATC
>JAVHMZ010540260.1:0-13613 GCA_034782995.1 Amazona versicolor
ATCTGATCGAGAGGAATGTGTCCGGGACCTTCGACCATCACCTGTACGTCGTAATCCCAAGCTTTTCTAGTCAGCTCACCTAGTGTCTTGAGTTCAGCAAACTGTGCGCTGTCGCTCGCGTCAGCGATGCATCCCGGTCGCAACCCATCGCCGAGCGAGAACGAAACGTCATGCTTCTGGAAAATCTTACAGATGTCTTCGAACCGCTCGTAAAGCATGTTTTGCGTGTGGTTCTTGACCATCCACTCGGCCAGAATCGCTCCTCCCCTGCTGACGATTCCCGTAATCCGCTTGGAAGCCAGCGGGACATATTGCACCAGCACGCCGGCATGAATGGTCATGTAGTCCACGCCCTGCTGCGCTTGCTCTTCGATCACTTCCAGCATCAGGCGCGCGCTCAGGTCTTCAATGCGCCGCACGCGCGTCAATGCTTCGTAAATCGGCACCGTTCCAATCGGCACCGGAGAACGCTCGATAATCGATTGCCGGATGCGGGGAATATCCCCGCCGGTCGAAAGATCCATCACCGTATCCGCGCCATACTTCACGCAATAGGCCAGCTTGCTCAGTTCCTCGCCGATGTCGGAAGCAGTGGCGGAGTTACCGATGTTCGCGTTGATCTTGCACTTGGAGCCGACGCCAATGCACATCGGCTCCAGGCTGTGATGATGGATGTTGGCGGGGATGACCATGCGCCCGCGAGCGACTTCGGAGCGGATGAACTCGGCCGATACGTTTTCGCGCCGCGCCACGTACTCCATCTCGCCCGTGATTTCGCCCAGGCGGGCGTAGTGCATCTGCGTGCGATTCCCGTCGTTCTGTCTGCTCGCAATCCACTCGGTGCGCATGATCGTTCCCCCCGTTCGCCCGTTCCCAAGACCTACTTTGCCTTAGTCTTCTTGGGCTTCTTCGTTTCTTTCTTGCGATCCATTCCCTTTGCCATCGGGTGATTCTCCTTGCTTGCGATTCTAGCAAGGCGCGCGCGTGCGTTAATGTGAGACAAAGAACGTGGGCACACCAAAGCTGGAGCCGTGGACCTACGCAGGGCTGCTTGCGATGACTTTGGCCGGCGGCCTTCTCATGAGTTGGACCCCGCCCGCGCTGGAGATCGATCACTACTGTTACGACTTTTTCTTTCGCTTGCACACGCCTCCCCCGTGGCCGCCGGAATCGGTGGTTTTGGGTATCGATGAGGAAACCATGCGCGCGGCCGGCGGAGTCAGCGGAGTCCGGCTTGCACTGGCTCGCGGACTGGAGTTGATCGCGCCCGCGAAGCCGAAAGCCGTAGCCATCGACATCATCCTGGCGGACCCCGGACCCGACGACGCGGAACTGGAAGCGGCCTTTCGAAAGACCCCGAATCTGGTGCTTTCCAGCGATCTTCTGGCGGGCGGTTTATGGGACGATCCCATTCCACGATTCCGCGCGCTGGCGGTTGGCGTGGGCCAGGTACACGCGGCGCTCGACCGCTACGATGCGATTAATCGCGAAGTGCCGCTTGAGAAAGCCGGCGGCCACGACCGGCGCTGGGCATTGGGTCTGGAGACCTTTCGCGCCAGCAGAAACGCGCGCATCACCGAATCGCCCGACGACCTCGAAGTCGCCGGCATCGTTATACCATCGAAGCAGAGCAACGGCCGCGTGATGCGCATCCGCTACCTGCCGCCCGGCCGCGGCATTCCGTCTTACTCGGTGGCGCAGCTCACACGAGATCCGAAGCTGGCGAATTGCTTTGCAAAAAAAATAGTTTTCGCGGGCGTAACGGCACAGACCGCGCAGCGCGACCGCTGGATCACTCCTTACGGCGCGGATATCGGCGTCGAAATCAATGCGAATGTCTTTGAGACCATCGCACAACGGCTGTTCTTGACCGATGTGCCGGATTCGGCGGTAGTCCTCTGGTCCGTGGTGCTGGTCGTGCTTTCCGGCGTGAGTTTTTGGTTCGTCGGCGGGCGGGCGAGTTATCTTCTCGCGGGCGTGCTGCTTCTGCTCGCGCATCTTACTCCGTACCTCGCGTTCACAAAAGGAAAAGTATTTCCGTATATGCCCGGCGTGCTTTGCGCATGGCTCGCCGTCCTCTCGGCGGCCGCATGGCGTCATTTCCTCACACGACGACGAATGGTGCGGGCGGAAGCTTCCGAGGCGCACTATCAAAAGATGGTTCAATTCGTCACTCATGAAATGCGCACGCCCTTAACCGCCATTCAGGGATCGAGCGAGTTGATGACCCGCTACACGTTTCCCGATGAGAAGCGCAAGCAGATCGCGCAAACCATCCACTCCGAATCCAAGAGACTCGCAAGTATGATTGAGACGTTTCTCAGTGTGGAGCGGCTCGCCGGCGGCCAGCTCGAATTGAGACGCGAACGATTCTCCACCGCCGAGCTAGTTCGCCAGTGCGTCACCCGAGTGCGGCCCTTAGCCAATCGCAAAGCCATCGAGATTGCGGTCGAGACGCTTCCCGATGCGGAGATGACGGGTGATCATGAACTGATGGAATACGCGGTTTACAACCTGCTCACGAATGCCATCAAGTACTCGCCGCCGGATACCAAAGTGACCGTGTCGGGCGATCGCGCGCGCAGGCAAATGCGTCTGTGGGTGGCCGATCAGGGAATCGGGATGGATGAGAACGAAGTGGGCCGGATCTTCGAACGCTTCTATCGCACGCGCCGCGCGGAAGAATCGGGCGAAGCGGGGACGGGAATCGGGCTTTCTATCGTCGAACAAATTGTCCGGGAGCACGGAGGCAGCATTCTGGTCGATTCCACACCCGGAAAAGGCTCGCGATTCACTATGCTTTTGCCGCTCGTCTAGCCTTAGTATTGAGAGGATCATGTCGCGGCTATTGGTTGTAGAAGACGACGCGAGCGTTCGCAACACCATCGCCACGTTCCTGGAGTTGGAGGGATACGCGGTGGATGCGGTTTCGACGACGCGCGAAGCACTTTCCCGGTTGAACGACGGCACGTATCCGATCGTGATATCGGATATCTATGTCGACGACCGCACCGGGCTGGATGTTCTGGACGCGGCGCGGCGGAAAGATCCGGATTGCTCCGTGATTCTCATGACGGCGCGCGGAACCATGGAAACCGTGATGGCGGCCACGCGCGGCGGCGTTTTCGACTATATCGCGAAGCCGTTCGAGCTGGATCGCATTCTGGAAACCGTCAAGCGCGCCGAAGCCGTGCGCGATGAAGCCGATGAAGATTTCGACGATGAAGACCTTCCGCAAACCGAAATGATCGGCAGTTCCGCAAGCATGATCGAGATTTATAAAACCGTTTCGCGTGTGGCGCCGACCGACGTCACCGTTCTGGTCGAAGGCGAGACCGGAACCGGAAAAGAAATGATCGCGCGCATGATTCACCGTTTCAGCCCGCGCGCATCCATGCCGTTTGTGCCCGTGGATTGCGGCGGCATCGCGCCCTCGCTGCTGGAAAGCGAGTTATTCGGGGCCATGCGCGGCGCCTTCACCGGCGCGGATCGCGATCGCATCGGCGTATTCGAATCGGCCAATCGCGGGACCGTCCTGCTGGACGAAATCGGCGACATCGATTTAAATTTTCAACTCAAGCTGCTGCGCTTTTTGCAGGAGCGCGAAGTGCGCCCCGTGGGAGCGTCGCGCGCGCGTCCGGTGGATGTGCGTGTGATCGCCGCAACCAATCGCGACATGCAAAAGATGGTGGAAGAAGGGCGTCTGCGCGAAGATCTCTGGTTCCGGCTCAATGTAGTGCGCATCCAGATTCCGCCCTTGCGCGAACGGCGCGGCGATGTGCCGCTGTTGGCGCGATACTTCCTGCAGAGGTATAACGCGCGTTATGAGCGCGATGTGAAGATGACCGATTCCGGCATCAAGACCATGCAGGAGCAGTTGTGGCCGGGCAACATCCGGCAGTTGCAGCACCTCATCGAACGTTTGGCGATTCTCGCGCCCGCGGAACGCATCGATAGCGAAGCCGTGCACGAAGCGATCCGGGAGATGGAGCCGCGCGACACGGGCACTGAATCGCTCGCCGATACCGAGGCCGACCAGATCCGGCGCGTGCTGGCGGCCACCGGTGGCAATAAGAGCCGCGCCGCGCAGATTCTCGGCATCGAGAGAAAAACGCTTTACCGCAAACTGGAACGGATGCGATGAGGCTGGGCGCAATTACGGATGAGTTTTCGGCGGACCCCGCTCTCGCCGCGCCCGCGATGCGCGAAGCCGGCCTGGAGACCGCGGAGCTGCGGATGCTCTGGGACAAAAACATTTTGGATGTCACCGATGACGACCTGGATCGCGCGTTGTTGTTATTCGAAAAGCACGATCTTGCCATCGATTGCATCGCGTCGCCTCTGCTGAAGTGCACGCTGCCGGATGCGCCTCCGGTGGATCAGCGATTTCAGCAGGACGTATTTGCTTCGCGGCACACTTTCGAAGATCAGGAGCGGCTTGCGGATCGCGCGTTCCGCATCGCTAAACGCGCCGGAGCAAAAGTGGTTCGCGTGTTTTCTTATTGGCGCACGATAGATCCGGACGCGGTGTTCGAGCGCATTGTCACGGCTCTTCGCGATCTCGCAATGCAAGCGGCGGAACAGGATTTGATCATCGGCGTGGAGAACGAACACGCGTGCAATGTCAGCACGGCGCGAGATGCCGCGCGCGTGCTGGCTGCAATTGACCATCCCAATCTTCAGGTGGTGTGGGATCCGGCGAATGCTTACGTGGCCGGCGAAGCGCCGTTCCCCAACGGTTTTCCGCTGCTTTCCACCGAGCGCATCGCGCATGTGCATGCCAAAGACTTCGGCAACGCGCAGTGGGTGGAACTGGGCGAAGGAAATGTCGGCTGGCAGACGCAGATCGAAGCGCTCGTAGCGGGAGGCTATCAGGGCGATATCAATCTGGAGACACACTGGGCCGGTCCGCACGGCGACAAGATGCTAGCCAGCCGCATTTGCGCCGGCAAACTCCGCCGGATGGTCGCGTCGGTGTAGCGGCGCTCTAGGGCATCTTGCCCGCTCGCTTACGCTCACGGCTCCGAACAACTCATCGAGTAAGTGGATTTCGCCAGCGCAAACGGTTGAAACGCTGGAAATCATGATCGGTGGAGCAAAGCTCGGCTCGATGTTCAATCGCTAGCGCCGCGAGGTATGCATCTGACGTAAGATTTCCGCCCGTGCCGAGCGGCAAAAGCAGATCGCGCATGGTTTGTAAGTGACGCCCCGTCGGCTCCGGCACCGTAACCGAATCGAGTTGCAGCCAGTTGTCGATCAGCTCGAACGCCGCCGCCAAAGTCAATGGCTTCTTGAAGAGCCCTGCTCTCGTGGTGAGCCTCAAAAAGGCAAGCAGTACTATCCAGGGCATTCCCACGGTTTGCGATCCCGAAAGCGTTTCTTCCAGCCACTGCTTCGCTTTTCGGTGATTCGGGATTCCTGGTTAACACTGTAAACCGGCAGCTCGGCGGCGGCGACGATTATTTCTGGAGAGAGAGCTTCCGGTCCAACTCTTCATCTTCCAGAGCGGCAGCGACCTCAAGCGCCTTATCCCATCTGAAGCTCTGATCAGCTCCTAAGGAATAGGTTTTTTGCACGAAGCCGCAGCGTTTTGACTTAGCCGACGTAGCACAATCAGTAAATTCCTTCTCATCAGAATCGAGCATGGTAGTGGTTCTCCCGACAACATCGTAGCATCGTATTTGCCTGTTATGATTCGGGTGCGATGCGAACTCTTCTCATCCTCGCGGCCCTTTCCGCGGCGGCGCAAGAGCCTGTTACGATGCCGCCGGTTACGATTCAGGTGAATGCGGCCAAGCCCCTAGGGCCTCTCAAACCGATCTGGTCCTACTTCGGTTATGACGAACCCAACTATACCTACGCTCCGAACGGTCTCAAACTGATTCGCGAATTGACCGCCGCCGGACATGCGCCCGTCTACATCCGCACTCATAACCTGCTCACCACCGGTGACGGCACGCCGGCCTTGAAGTGGGGATCCACCAACGCCTACACCGAAGACGCGAACGGAAATCCGGTTTATGACTGGAGGATCGTCGACCGCATCGTCGACTCCTACATCCAGGCGAAAGCCAAGCCTTTCATGGAGATCGGTTTTATGCCGAAAGCGCTTTCCACGCAGCCGGAGCCTTACCGGCATGACTGGCCGAAGACCAGAATCAAAGCCGGATGGGCGTATCCTCCCAAAGACTATTCGAAGTGGGGCGAGTTGATTTATCAGTGGGTGAAGCACTCCGTGGACAAGTACGGCGCGGCGGAGGTCAATAGCTGGTATTGGGAAGTCTGGAACGAACCGGACATCGAATATTGGCAGGGCACGCCCGAGGAATACAACCAGCTTTACGATTTTGCGGCGGATGCGGTGAAGCGGGCGTCGCCAGCGGCGCGGGTCGGCGGACCTGCCAGTACAGGCCCGGCGGGAGAGCACGCGGCGGCGTTCCTGCGGCAGGTCCTCGCACATTGCGATCGCGGCAGAAACTTCGCTACCGGCAAGACCGGCGCTCCTCTCGACTTCATCACTTATCACGCCAAAGGCGCGCCCAAGCTCGTAGACGGGCACGTCGAGATGGGCATCGCCAAGAACCTGCGAGACGTGTCCGAAGGGATGAAGATCGTCACGGCCGAGGAACGCTTCCGCAACCTGCCGATTATCCTCAGCGAATCCGACCCCGAAGGCTGCGCGGCTTGTTCCGCGAAGAATCATCCAGAAAATGCCTACCGAAACGGACCGCTCTACCCGTGTTACACGGCGGCCATGCTGGCGAACATTCTCAGGCTGGCCGAGGAGCGCAAGGCCAATATCGAAGGGATGCTCACCTGGGCGTTCGAGTTCGAAGATCAGCCGTACTTCGAGGGCTTTCGCACGCTGGCGACTAATGGAATCGATAAGCCGGTATTGAACGTCTTTCGGATGGCGGCGATGATGCGCGGCAATCGTTTGGACGCGCAGAGCAGCGGCGGAGTGGATGTCGATGCGATGATGCAGTCCGGCGTGCGGGGCAGTGGCGATATCGACGCGCTGGCGTCAGGAACGGATCGCGAGATTGCGGTGATGATCTGGAATTATCACGACATCGACGTGAAGAACCCCGACGCCCCCGTGAGCTTGCGCATCGCAGGCATCCCCAGCCACGTCAGAAAGGTAAATGTGGAGCATTACCGCATCGATGAGACGCACAGCAACGCCTTCGCGGTCTGGAAGAAAATGGGTTCGCCGCAAAGCCCCACAGCGGATCAGTACGCAAGTCTGGAACTCGCGGGCAAGCTGCAGCCGATCCTCATCGCCGGGCAGGCCATAGAGAAATCCGGGGAAGTGGAACTCCGTTTCCCGCTTCCCCGGCAGGCGGTTTCGCTGGTGCGAATCGCGTGGTGAACGCGTTAACGGCTGGCCAGCACTACGCTTTGTTCTTGTCCTCCTGCGATGGATCCCGCGGGAGCTAAGGAAACGCCGTCGAATACGTCAGTTCCGCTGACAGAACCGGCGACCACGATTTTCGTTCCATCGGGCGCGACCCCCACGTCGGCGGGCGCATAGGCGAGCGGCTGCGTCGCGGCAATGGAGAAGCTGCCCAAGTCAATGCGCGTCAAGGTCCCAACCGGGTTCGCCTGGTTCGCGTAATTGTCACTGACGATATAAACGCTGTTGGAGGCCGCCGAATACACCAGGCTGTTTTCGAAGAAGTTGGCCGGCAATCCCAGCGAAACGTGCCGGGTGATGGCGAGCGAACTGGAATCGTATTCCAGCAGTCCGGACGCACTGATGGGCTGAACGAAGCTGACGAGCAGATAAAGTTTCAACCCGTCCGCGCTAACCGCCAGCGCGCGCGTGCCGTTGAAGCCCGGCGGAGTACTGACGCACTTGGTCTGCGTGAATTGGGAAAGGCTGATGCTGCAGAGATTGCCCGTGCCGTTGTAGCCGAAGGCGTACAGGGTGGAATCGTCGGGAGCGATCGCCACGGCGCCGCCGAGGGAGATCGGAATCCCCGGCACTGTGATGGTTCGCTGCAGAGTTCCGTTCCCGGTATCGATGACGGCAATTTGCAGGGGTGAGATTGCCGTGGGAACGAACGCCAGGCTGGCATCCCGATTCAGGGCCAGCGAGGGCGGGTCAAGCACCGTATCGGTAGGAACAGTGACATTTTTCGAGGTATGTGTGGCGGTGTCAATTAAGCTGACCTCCGCTGCGGGAAGGTACGTGAAAGCTACACCGCCGATCGTGTTCCCGTTGCCGGACAGAGTGAGTTGATGGGTAGCCCGGACAGGCCCGACCGATTGAAGCACCCGGTCCGTGCTTGGATCCTCCGTCAGCACGTTGGAAAAGGTCTGGACGATATAAACGGCACCGCTCGCCGGAGAAACTCGAAGACTCGCGGCAGACCCACCGAGCGGAATCGGTTTCAGGGTTCCGGCGGCCAAATCGAATTGCAGCAATCCGGGAAAGAGGGTGCCACACTCAAACGCGGACTTCCCGTCCAGCGAGACCGCGAGTTGACTGGAGACGAACCCCTCAGGAGTGCCAATGGTTCCAATGACGGTCTCGTCCGCGGTTGCGATTTCAACCAAGACCTTGTTGGCTTGGACATAGAGGGTCTTGTCGTCGGGGCTAAGCGCAATCGACGTAGCCGGGCCGGCTGTCCCGGCGGGGATGGTGGCGCGGATGGTGATAGTGGCGGTGTCGACAACGTAGACAAGATACGGCGCGTTCTGCGAAGCGACGTAGAGCGTCTTGCCGTCGTTGGAAATCACTTCGCCATATTCACCTTGGATTCGAATCATCCCCGCTACTGCATAGGTGTGGGCGTTGACCACGGTTACGCCGTACAGACCGGTGAGATAGATGTTGGAATCGTCGGGCGCCACTACGATTTCGCTGGCATATGAGGTGTTCAGTTTGGCCACAGTCACCAATGTCCCGGAGCTGGTGTCAATCACGAAGAGCGCCAGCCCCAGCGAATTGAGCCCGTAGAGAAGCGAACCGTCGGAATTGAGCGCGAGCGCGTCCGGGTCAGGAAGCGCGGTAATGGTCTTGATCAATTTACCGCTTGGCAAACTGAGAACGCTGATGTAGTTGCCGCCGACGTAGGCCGTCTTCCCATCGGGAGAGAGAACGAAGATCCGCGGATTGAAGGGGAAAAATCCCAAGTTGGCCACCTTCTGAATATTTCCAGAGGCTGGATTGAAAGCCGTCAGGTATGACGATACCGGACTTGCGTAAGCGACAGGACCGGCCGCGCGAAGGGCTGGAGTGGCAGCCAACAGGGCGGCGAAAGCGATGCGGTGCAGGCAAGATGGCATGGTACGAGCCTATCTCCTGGGCCGGCCCAAGTTCAGTCAAGTTAAGTAAAGTTTCGTAACCGGGCAGCGGGTTACGACTTGCCGCGCAGAATTTCTTCGAAGAAAGCCACCGCGCGCGGGTCGTGGGACTGCCCAAGCCAGAAGATGGCCTGCTTGCGAACTTCCAGATTTTTGTTGGTTTTCGCAACCTGGATCAGCAGAGGAATACCCTGATCCGGCGGCAACTGCTGCAGACCGAAGACGGCTTTCTTCTTGACCTCGACATCGGGATCGTCCGCGATGGACGCGTCGATGGCGGCGGCGGCTCGCTGGCCGGCTTTCTGCGAGAGCCAGAAGATGGCCTGGCCCCGGACGCCTGCCGCGGGATCGTATTTCGCGTAATGGATGAGCTGGTTAACGGCGTCGGATTCTTGGGAGATGGAGAAATCGAACATGGCCTTCTCGCGAATGTTCGCGCTGAGGTCGTGTTCCGCCGCGTGCTTGACGGCCGCGAAGCCGCGCGCTCCCCGTGCGCTGGCTAGCCAGAACAGAGCCTTCTCGCGGAGCCACTCCGGTTGCGAAGGCTCGGCGAACTTTTCTAGCGCCTGATCGGCGGCGCTATCGGCATGCAGAGCGATGGAAACGAGCGCGGAATCGGGCTCGTGCTTTTGGGTGTTGGCCTTCACCTGTTCGGACAGGAACGCGATGCTGGCTTGCGGCGTGACGCCGGTCAGCCATAAGAAGCGCAGGCCTCCGGCATCCAGCGGGCAGCTTCCCGAAACGGGATGTATCTTGCCGATTGCACGGTTCTGCGCGCGCAGCAGCACCACCAGATTGCGCGAGCCTTCCAGTTGCAGCGGCTGCGGCCGCGCGGCCGTGCCGGATCGGTAGCGCCCACCCTCCAACCGGCATCCGTACGCGTTATCCTCCCAGCAGCAGTTGTCGTTCTCTTGCGATTTCGACTCCACTTGGTAGCCGATCCAAACGGGCCCGGATTCGGCGCTCACAAGATTGCGAAGGAACGCCGCTCCGTCGCCCGAGACGGCGCGCGTTTCGAACTGCGCGTGCACCACATTCGGAGTCTGGGCCTGCAAAATGGCCGCGAAGGCGATGACCAGGCTGGCGGTCTTCATTTGAGAATCTCCAAAAGGTAATCGGTGGCCTCTTTCGAGTGGATCAGGGAAAGCTGCTGGACGATCTCGCGCTTGAGCTCCGCGTTCTTCTCCACGCGCGCGATTTCGATCAGGCTTTTCGCGTTCTGCTGTAGAAACATGCCGCGGATGAGCTCCCGCTTGATGGAGTCGTCGGACTCGGAGCGGTAGAGCGAAAGCAGAGCGCTGCCGTCTTTTCCATATCCGGTCAAAGCCAGAGTCTGGATTGCGGCCTTGCGAACGCTCGAATCTTTTTCGGTCTTCGCGATCTCCAGCAGGTGCGCGGAATCGCCATCGAGCAACATGACGTGCGCGATTTCACGGCGCAGTTCGGGCGAACTTTCGGACTTATAAAGCGACCAGATTTCGTCCTTGCCGCCGGTTTGCGCCAGCGTGCGGATCGCTTCCCGGCGAAGCTCGTCGTTCCGCTCTCCTTTGGCGGCGGCGAGCAGTTGCGATTTCGATCCCGAAATCAGGTAGGCGCGGATGATTTCGCGCTTGAGAACGATATCGCTGGAAGATGCGTAGATGTTGGCAAGTTCGCCGTGAAGCGCGCCATCGCCCATCATGCCGATGTATCTGACCGCTTTCAATTGAAGGTCGGGGTCGGACTTGCCGCGCGCGATATTCGCGATCAGTTCACCCGCTTCCGGCGAACCGGATTGCGAGAGCACGAACAGAGCGCGGTCCTTCACGCCCGGAGACTGATTGCCGTTCAAAAGCGACTTCAGAATCGGGAGCGCGCGCCCGGGGTCGGACTGCATCAGGCCGTTGATCGCAATCAGCTTGAGCTCTTCGTTATTTTCGGCGGCGGGATCTGCCGCGCGGCGCTCATTGGAGTGGATTTCGGCCTGGAGCGACTGGGCATCGTTCAGCCAGCGGCTTTGCGGAAAATTCTGGCGCAGTTGCGCGAGCGTCGCCAATGCTTCGGTGCGATGGCCGGACCGCTGCTGCGCGTAGGCTTTCCAGTAATAAGCGCCATCCGCGCGGGCCGTCTTCTTCTGGATCACGGAATCGAAGTGACGAATGGCGGAGTCGTAATGCCGGGCATCCAGGTCGCCGGTTCCCGCGAGATAGTCGCGATCCTCGCGTCCGGCCTCGCCCAGGTTCTCGAACGGGAACGCCTGCTGCGCCAGAAGCGTGGCTTTGGCCGTCAACTCGGCAATGTTAGCGCTAAACTCCGGCGAATCCAGATTGAAGTTGCGGGATTCCAGAGCTTTCATCTGCAACTTGAGCAGGTCGGGATCCGGGTATTGGGCGCGCAGCCCCATGCAGGATGCAAAAACCGCGGCCAGTAATTGAATTTTCATAGTTTCATTCCTTGTTCACGAACGTTGGCGCCGATGACGCGCACTTTGAAGAGCAGGCCCTGCGATTCGATCCGGCGGCGGAGCCGGTCGAGTTCGGCGGGGGAAACATCGCTGGGAGAGTTGGCGATTTCGAGAAGAACGCGCTCCAGATCGTCCAGCACGTCCGTGCTGGAGCGATTTCCTTTGCGCGCGACAATCTGCCGCAGCAAGCGATTCTCGCCAACCAAGCTGTCGGCAAGCTGCTGCGTGGCGGCGATGTTGAGCGGCTTGCCTTCGGGCGCGTTCACCAGTTCGGCTAAGACGACTTGGGAACGATCCAGGTGATCGCCCAGCGTGATGAGAAACACGCGATCGCGAGCCTGGGCGGAAATCACGGGGCGTTCCGCATTCGTTCGCGTGTAGCGTCCGATGAGGAAAGCGGCAATCAGCAATAGGGCCAGCGCGGGTGCCCATGCCCAGGGACGGAAAGCAAAACGCTCGGGCCGCCGGAGAGTCTTCGAAACTTGCGGCGAAATTCCGGCCCAGAGGCGCTGTTCCCAATCGGGGCTCTTCTCCGGCAGCGGAACCTCGCGCACGGTATTGAGGAAAAGAGCGAGCTGGCTGTAGCGCGCACGGCAAGAGCCGCACTGCTCCAGATGTTCGCGCTCCCGCGCGGCGGCTTCTCCAAAATAGAGCAGCGTGAGCTGATCCTCATCCAGATGCAACTGTTTCATAGCGATGTCCTCGCGGAGGGTTGCCGGAACGCCGGCTCCAGCACGCGCCGCAGCTTCTGCACCGCGCGGAAGATGCTGTGTTTCGTGGCGTTCTGGCGGATCTTGAGCGTCTGGCTGATCTCGTCAATGCTCAGACCTTCGTAGTGGCGCAGGACGAAAGCGGAACGTTCCTGCTCGCTCAACTGGCGCAGGGCGGGCGTCAGAAGGCGGGAGATTTCACCGGACATGCTGAGGGTTTCGGGCGATGGAGATGGGGAAGGAAGCGCTTCGAGCGGGTCGCCCGAAGAATCGCGATGAACGGGGTTCAGGTCGACGATTTTCCGCAAGCGCGATTGCCGCGAGCGCAGCAGATCGACCGAACAGTTGGAGGCGATGCGATAGAGCCAGGTCGCGAAGCTGGCCCGTCCGTCATAGCGATGGAGCTGTTTGCAGGCCCGCAGGAACGTCTCCTGGACCAGGTCTTCGGCGTCGTGTTCGTTTCCAGTCATACGGTAGGCCAGACGGTAAACGGCCCGGCTGTGGCGCTCGACGAGAATGCGGTACGCGTCGGCGCTGCCTGCGCGCGCGTCGGCTACCACGGCTTCGTCGGGAACGGCCCCGCTTTGGGTCAAGTACATCCGGCTGCCAGATTAGACTGGATTCGCCCGGCGCGGTTAGGGAAACTTGAGGAATGCCGTCAGAAAGCGCAGAGCAGCATCGCAAGTGGGCCGAAGAGCGCGGTCCGGTGCGGGTGGCGGTGGTCACCGTGAGCGATTCGCGAACCCCGGAGACCGATACCAACCGGCAATTCCTGGAGCGGGCGATCGGGGATGCCGGTCATCGCGTGGTGGCCTACCGGTTGATTCGCGACGAGCCCGCGCAGGTGGAAGCCGTGCTGGAAGAACTGGCGGAGAGCGACGCGCAGTTATTGCTGTGGAACGGCGGGACGGGGATTTCGCAGCGGGACACGACGTTCGATGTGCTCGGCCGGAAGCTGGAGAAACTTCTGCCGGGCTTCGGCGAGATCTTCCGGATGTTGAGCTATGAGCAGGTAGGCGCGGCGGCGATGCTGTCGCGGGCCGTGGCGGGGACATATCGGGGGAAGGTAGTTATCTCCATGCCAGGGTCGCCGGCGGCGGTGCAATTGGCTTGGGAGAAGCTGATCGCTCAGGAGATGCCCCACCTAG
>JAVHMZ010540364.1:0-13613 GCA_034782995.1 Amazona versicolor
CGGACATGTTTTGCGACTATCTCCGGGCCTTCGAGAGTCGCTAAGCTTGCGACGGGGCAGTGGAGAGTTCAGCGTTCGCGTCACCGTCAGCTACGGAAGGGCGGGTGCTCAGGTGTGCTGTGGGCGTGGCGGGCCGTTACCAACGCAGTGTTGACGCAGTGATCGGAAGCTTTCCGCTCTGACGAAGGCACGTTCTTTTTTTTGGAATGATCAGCTATTGAGATTAGCCAACAGCGATGGCTTTTCTGCGCCTTACGATCAGCGCCTGGATTTGCTTTGCGTCTGCTGGTGTCGCCGGAGTGTAAACAACCATTCCCAAGCCTCGCTGGCCATCAACAGTGAAGGACGAATATTCCAAGGTAATCGGTTCGCCGTGTTCGGGCTGAACGCGCTTAGTGCCTTCACCATGGATCCGCACATCGTGGTCCTCCCACATCGCTGCGAACTCGGGACTCAAACTGCTCAAATCTTCAACTAAGGCTTGTACACTCTTCGACGCTCCTACGCGGATCATCTCCGTGCGGAACGATGCAACTACGACCCGCGCGGTATGCTCCCAGTCCGGCACCGATGCCCGTATGTGAGGATGGCAGAAGATCAGCCGTAAAACGTTGCGCTGTTCAGGCGGAAGCGTCGCGTAGTCGATCAAGACCGCCGCCGCTGCTTCGTTCCAAGCAACAATGTTCCAGGCAGCGTCTTTCACAAACGATGGGCTGGTTTTCAGGGAGCCCAGCACCCGCTGTAAACGGGGAGAAATACCCGCGGATGGGAGAGGAGGACGCACTTCGGGCTGACGGCCGGAAGCAAGGAGAAAAAGATGTTCACGCTCCGTCTCCCCAAGACGCAACGCACGTGCAAGCCGGTCTAGTACATCGGACGACGGTATGCCACCTCGACCCTGCTCAAGCCAAGTGTACCAAGTAACGCTGACGCAGGCGCGTTGCGCTACCTCTTCGCGCCTCAATCCAGGAGTACGCCGTCGCATAACCGGAAAACCGAGCGCCGAAGGGTCGAGTTTTGCGCGACGGTCCCTCAAGTAGCTGCCCAGAGGACTCAAATTATTGAAGCGTAGGGTCGTCGCGCTCATCCTGTTAGTCAGTCTACCGGTATAACGTCACTACTTTTCGCTTATCGATTTCGGGTAAATGATTGCTTCGTCAACTGAACAAACAACGCTGAAAAACATAAAACATGACGGAGAAAATGAAAGCAGTGCTGATAGACGAATATGGCGATAATAGCGTGGTGCAGGTTGTCGATGTCGAACGACCCGAGCCAAAAGCTGGTGAATTTTTGGTTAGGGTACACGCGGCGGGCGTCAACCCGGTAGATTGGAAAATCCGGAGCGGGGCGGGTCAAAGAATGGGTCTCACTTTACCCATTATGCTCGGAAGCGAGATCGCCGGAACCGTCGATAAACTTGGCGATACCGTCGCCGGTGCCAACGATTTAAAAGAAGGCGACGCGGTCTATGGCATCATTAAGTCTGGCGGTTTCGCCGAATACGCGATTGCTAAAGCGGGGGACGTAGCACCAAAACCTTCCGGCCCGGACTTCTTGGAGACAGCGGCTTTGCCGCTGGGTGCTTTGACCGCATGGCAGGCAATGTTCGACGTGGCCGGCCTCGAGAGCGGGCACCGGATTTTGATCACCGGCGCCTCGGGCGGCGTCGGTTCTTTAGCGGTGCAACTCGCCAAAGCGAAAGGAGCTCACGTCACTGGCACCTCTTCCAAGCGCAACGAAGCGTTTGTTCGGGGCTTAGGCGTCGACGATTTCGTGGATTACGAGGAGCAAAACTTCGAAGAAACAGTCAAAGACGTTGATATCGTCTTCGACACAGTTGGCGGTGACACCTTTCAGAAAGCATTCCATTCATTGAAAAAGGGCGGCTTTTTGGTCACATCGGTAGCGTTCCCTGCAGACGAAGCGATCAAGTTTCAAGTGCGTGATGCCCGGGTCCAATGTAAACCTAACGCGAAGCAACTCGCCGATATCCGCGAACTGGTGGAGGCCGGAAAACTAAAGGCGCATGTGGCGACTGTGTTGCCACTTGCGGAAGTTAAACATGCTCTCGAATTCTCTGAATCCCGCCGCGCGCGCGGCAAGATCGTCTTGAAGATTCTGGTGTAACTGGCAGAAACTTTGATGAAGTTCGCTTTAGACCAACCAGACGTTGACGGCAACCGGTTAGCTCCAGTGGAATTGGCCGAGCAGAAGCAAACACGGCGGAGCAGAAGTTAACACATCGGCGGGATTTCCTGTTTTCCTCTTCCGAAAAGATCGCGTGGCACGGCCAGTGACATCATCTGGCCCGCGGACAGGAATGTTGATGAAGGCTGCTGACCTCTTGCGATCCCGCTATCGATTGAACTAAAGTCCGGGGGTTTCGATGGCGTGCTGCGATCTTTCGACGGACTTGGTGTTAGATTCTCGTTTAGCGTTGTTTCATCGCCGGGCGCAATGGCTGGCGGTAGCCGATGTGCACTATGGTTTTGAACTGAGCCAACGAGCCCTGGGCTGGTTGTTGCCGATCTGGGGTATGCAGCAGGTGCACGATCGACTCCGGGAGCTCATCCTCGAGTACCGGCCGAAATATCTGGTGGTGGTTGGAGACATCGTTCATTCGAACGTGGCCCAGCGTGAGGCAAGCCGGTTCTTGGATTTGCTGCGGGGGCTTGGTCCCGAGTTGATTTTGATCCGGGGCAATCACGACCGGCGGATCCAAGCTTTTTCGCTGCGAGATCATTGGCGGGAAGGCGCTTACTTTTTTCATCATGGTCACGACGGACAACCCGTGCCGGCGGATTGCGTGGCCGTCATCGGACATCATCATCCGGCCTGGACGTACGCGGATGCCACCGGGACACGGCTCCGGGTGCCGGCATTATTGGAGACCGCCAACCGCTTAATTTTACCGGCTTTTTAGCCTTGGGCAGCCGGCAGCCGTAGTCCCGAAGAGGTGAACGGCAGATACTGGATTTGCACCCGGCACCGGGTTTTTTGCGAACCGATGCGTAGTCCGACCGCCGCGTTCCCGGCTGCCAGCGACTAACGCGTCCTCTGACCGGCCGGAGCACCGGGACGCGACTCTTCGATCGACCCTCGCCGCAACCCGTTGACCTCACCGGCTCGCTCGTGTCGACCGAGGTCACTTTTGGCTACCTTGGTGAGCTGAACGATTCATGTTTTAAACCGTTTGCGCGACCGCCCAACTCGTGGGACGCCATAGCCGTGCAGCACGAGGATGATTGGCAATTACTGCGTTCTGACCGCCTGTTCCAGAATCCTTACCTCGCGGTAGACGAAGAAAGCGTGCTCGTGCCCGGGACCAACCAGCCGATCTCGTGGACGGTCGTGAAACGGAAGAAAGCCGTGGTGATCGCGCCGCGCACGGCGGACGGCCGATTTTTGATGATTTATCAGGCGCGCGTGCCGGTACGCCAATGGTTCTGGGAATTTCCGGCGGGCCAGGTCGACGAAAATTTTCAGCCTGATCAAACGCTCCTGGAAGAGACGGCTCGGCGGGAATTGCAGGAGGAAACTGGCTACCATCTCGCGCCGGGCGGATCGCTCACGGCGCTGGGCCATTATTTCTCCTCGCAGGGGTTCACCGATGAACAACCTTTCCTGTTCCTGGCCGAGCCGGTGGAATCATCGGGTCAATCGCCGTCCAATCACGACACGGAAGTGATCCGGCAAATCAAGGCGTTCACGGCCCGCGAGTTGCGTTCGATGATCGCCGAGAACATGGTACGAGATGCGAACACGCTGGCTCTCTACGCCCGGCTTTGTGCCCGTCGGCTGGTAAATTGGTAGCGGTGCTGGCCGATGAAAGTGTCTCGTCTGTTCAAGTTTCGCGAAAGCAGCGATCCCGAAGGAACCAAGCCCTTTCTCGAGCACCTGGAAGATCTGCGTTGGACCATCGTGAAAATGGCGATCGCTCTGGCTATCGCGATGGCGTTTTCCTTCGTATTCCGGACGCAACTGGCGCAGATCATGCAAGCGCCGCTCCAAGCTCTGGACCCGAACCTGGTGCGAGCGCTGGTTTCCTTTGGCGTGTCCGACTCTATGACCATCTCGATCCAGTTAGCGTTTTACGCTGGAATCGTGTTGGCGTTTCCGTTCCTGGTTTATTTCGCGGGAGAATTCGTTCTACCGGCACTGACGCCGCAGGAAAAAAAGGCGATGCTGCCGGCTGTCGCGATCGGGTTTGGTCTCTTTCTGGGCGGAGTAACCTTTTGCTATTTCTTCGTTTTGCCGCCGACACTGCGATTCTTTTTTCGAGACGCCCTGGCTATGCACTGGTCGCCTACCTGGAATGTACGAGAATATTTTTCGTTCGTTACCCAGTGCTGTGTCGCGTTCGGGATCGCTTTCGAATTACCCGTGCTGGTCCTTGTACTGGTTCGGCTCGGCATACTGTCCGTCGCGCTGCTGCGACGCACCCGGGCTTACGCGTTTATCTTGATCTTTGTCGCGGCGGCGTTCCTGGCACCCAGTCCGGATCTCATCTCGCTCGCTACTTTGGGCGGCCCGATGTACGTGCTCTACGAGCTCTGTATCTTCTTCTCCGGGTTCATTGAACGCAAACGCCTGCGTCTCCAGGCCGAACGAGATGAAGCGCGGTAAAACGGGGGTCTTTCGCGCGTAGCAGCTGCTACGCTACCTGGTAGTGAGCTGACGTTTTACTTCTGGGTAGAGGCGAGCTAGCCTACCGGCTCGCCGATGGCCAAGGTCTACCTCAAAACGTACGGCTGCCAGATGAACGAACGCGATTCCGAGCAAGTCGCGCAGATGCTGGTCGCCCGGGGTCACACCTTAACACCGGCCGCCGAAGAAGCGGACATCGTTCTACTGAACACGTGCAGCGTTCGCGATCTGGCCGAGCAGAAAGCGTTGGGCAAAATGGGAATGCTGGGTGCGCTCGGTCAACATAAACCGATGGTGTTCGGTTTTCTCGGCTGCATGGCGCAGAGCCGAGGCGCCACTCTCTTACGCGAGGTACCGCACCTAGACCTCGTCGTCGGCACCCAGAAATTCCACCGGGTGGCTGATTACGTCGAAGAAGCGTACAGCCGGCGTTTGGCGCGCCGTTGGGATGATCCACGCTGGACGATCGCGGACGTGGCCGAGGAACCGGGTTCTCAGGGCACCATTCGCGACCACGGAAAACCGGGTGTCAGCGTGTTTGTTTCGATCATGCAAGGCTGCAACATGCGGTGCGCTTTCTGTATCGTCCCGCAAACCCGGGGCACAGAACGGAGCCGAACGATTCCCGAAATTTTATCCGAGATCCGGGATTTGGCTGACCGGGGAGTCAAAGAAGTCGTGTTGCTGGGACAGATCGTGAACTTGTACGGCCGCCACGAATTTCCGCGCGTTGACGGGAAAAGTCCTTTTGTACAACTGCTTGAAGCCGTCCAGGAAGTAGACGGGATCGAGCGGATCCGGTTCACGTCGCCGCATCCGATCGGGTTCAGAGAAGACTTGGTCGAGGCTTTCGGCCGGCTGACCAAGATGGTGGAACACGTGCATTTGCCGCTGCAATCCGGATCTACCCGGATTTTGAAAGCGATGCGACGCACGTACACGCGCGAGAAGTACCGGGAATTGGTCGATCGTCTCCGGGCCCAGGTGCCCAAGATCGCGATTACGACCGACATCATCGTCGGGTTTCCGGGAGAGTCCGAGGCCGATTACGCGGAAACCAGGACGCTGGTGGACGAAATCGGGTTCGATAACGCGTTCGTGTTCAAATATTCGCCTCGAAAAGACACGACAGCAGCGGCGTTAGCGGAACAAGTCCCGGAACCGGTACGCGAAGAACGCAACCAGGACCTGTTACAGGTCGTGAACGGATGGGCTCGCCGGCGCGGTGAAGTTTTGGTTGGCCAGAACGCGGAGGTTCTGTGTGAGGGACCGAGTAAAACGAACGCGCAACGTTTGATGGGGCGCACCCGAGGCAACAAAATCGTCGTGTTCGAGGGTTCGCACCGTTTGATCGGACAACTTTTCCCGGTCTCGATCACGCGTTCAACCGGTTACACTTTGTACGGTGATCCGGTAGTCTTGCCGGCGCAGCAGCTTTGATTCATGGGTTACCCAGCACGCATTTATAATCTCGGCTTGCACGAGACCGGCCTGATCATCGGTTTAGTTGTTCTCCTGGCGCATCTGTACGCGCTCCTACGCCCGATCCAAACCCAACATTGGCTGCGACAACTGCCCCGGTCACGCACGGTCGGCATCGGAATTGTGGTGCTGGACGCGATCTGGAGCCTCTGGCTCGTGACTTCGATCGATCTGGAAGAGTTCAGTTTTCTGCGTCCGCACCTGCAGATCGGTATCCCGGTTTTGGCGGTACTTTCGGCGATGTACCTCGATGAGTTCCTGGCTGCCCGCGCCTTGGGCATCTTCGGAATGCTGGTGGCTGCGCCGATGTTGGCCGCGGCGTTTTTGAAGCCGGAAGAGACCCGGCTCCTGCTGGTAGTGCTCGCTTACGTCTGGTTAACGGTGGGGATGTTCTGGGTCGGCAAACCTTATTTGCTGAGGGACCAGATCACGTGGCTGTTGCGGTCCCGAATACGTTACCAGTGTGCGACCGGGCTCGGGGTCGCGTGGGGTGCTGCCATCTTTCTGTGCGCGTTTTTCTGGCGATCGTAGAGCGTTGAGCCGGCGGCTTGAGCCTGTTTGACCCGAAGTTCGCGCGTTGCTCTGCTGACTTCGCCATGGCCCAGTGATCTTTTCGACTCCGCGGCGAACGAAGGAAGCCTGATCACCTCGGCGTGACGTAGAGTGACCGGTGCACCAGCGAGCGAAAATCGGCGTGATCGGTGGCGGTCTAGGCGGACTGGCCGCGAGCGCGTTATTGGCGCAAGCCGGGCACCACGTTCAACTCTTCGAGAAACGGTCAAACATCGGCGGCAAACTCAGCCGGTTCGAGGCGGGAGGATTCCAATGGGACCTCGGTCCGAGCCTGGTTACGATGCCGCATGTGCTGGCCGCCCTGTGGGCAAAGCTCGGCGCAAACCTGGCGGATGATCTGTCGCTGACCCGGCTGCCTGTCGGATGCCGGTACCGTTGGTCGGACGGGTTCCAAATCGATGAAACCAAAGAATTCTGGACCACCGGCGCCATGGCCGAATTCATCGATTACGCCCGCGGCATTTACGCCGTCTCGGCCGAAACGTTCCTGGAAAACCGGCTCGGGCACTGGTGGAAACAACTGCGTTGGCGTAACCTGCCGAAGCTTCGGTATCTGTCGCGGATCGCGACTCGGGCCACGTTGTATCAACTGGCGCGACGCTTTTTTCGGGACCCGCACCTGGTCCAATTCATCTGCCGATTTGCGACCTACAACGGGTCTTCTCCCTACCTGACGCCGGCGGCTTTCGGTATCATTCCATTTGTGCAGGCGGAATTCGGTAGTTGGTACGTGGCCGGCGGTTTGTACCGGATCGGGGAACGTTTGGCGACTTTGGCGGAAGGGCACGGAGTCAGGATCGAGCGTGGAACGGAGGTCACCGCGATCGAAACCGGGGCAAGCGGTTACCGGCTGCGGTCCGCGGATCGATCCCTCGGCGATTTCGATCGTATCGTCTGCAACCAGGATGTGCTTTCGGCTGACGCGACGATTTTGCCGGCTTCAGCGCGAACGTGTCTGGCTGATCGTCCGAACGATCTGGCCACATCCGGATTTGTGATGCTGGTGGAAATGCCCCGGAAAAACGAAGAGATGATCCACCATAACCTTTTTTTTTCCGACGATTACCGCTTGGAATTCGACCAGATCTTTCGGCAACGTGTCCCGCCGACAGAGCCCACGATTTACGTCAACATAGACGCCAAGACCGACCCTGGCCGGGCACCGGCCGGAACAGAAAATTGGTTCGTTCTCGTCAACGTGCCGGCCCGGCGCACCGGTTCCCGCCGTCATTGGTCCCGGGTCCGGGAACGTTACGGGGATCTCATTTTGAATCGGCTGGAGAAGTTCGGGATCCAGCGAGCCCATGCCGCTCACCGCCACTACCTGACTCCCGACGATTTCGCGAGCCGCTACAACGCTTTCGGAGGCAGCTTGTACGGGTTCGCCTCACACGGAATATTCTCGGCGTTCAACCGGCCGCCGTTGCGTGCTCGCCATCTACCCGGCGTCTGGTTTACGGGCGGGAGCACCCACCCGGGAGGCGGCATTCCGCTGGTTTTATTGAGCGGCCAAATGGCAGCCGCTGGCATCCTGGAAGAACTCCGTCGCCGCCGATGACGGCTCGTTGGTTGCCGCGGGTCTTTCTGGTTTACCTCATCTGGATCGGTGTCGGATTCATCGTCTTGCCATTCGGTTTGACCCAAGAAACCGCGAGAACCTGGCTTCTGCCCGGGTGGCCGCAAATCATTGGTTCGATCATTCTGTCGGCAGCAGACGCTTTTTCTCTTTGGTTAGCTGCGACCGTGACGGTGCTTTACCTCTGGGAAAACGCCGGAACCGCGGCCGCGTTCATCGCGGTGGTCGGGATCGTGTTAGTCACCGCCGGTATCGAGTCCGGTGGTGTGGTGACCGGTCTCCCGTTTGGACCGTACCGGTACACCGACCAGCTCGGTTATCGATTGTTCGGGTTTCTGCCGGTCACGATCCCGGCCGCTTGGCTGGTCATCGTCGTGAACGCTCATTTCGTGCTGCCGGATCGCTGGTTTCGGCCGTTGCTGGTGGGCGGGATAGCGGCTGGCACCGATCTATCCTTGGAATTTGTCGCTTGGAAGGTCCGGCATTACTGGATCTGGTACCCGAACGATCATGATCCGCCGGCGTGGCCGCCGTGGCAAAACTTTGCGAGTTGGCTGGTTATCGCCGCGGCGTTGGACCTGGTGTTTCTCCGGCGGGTACAGCCGACGAGATCTCGTCTCGTACCAGGCGTGATGCTCGCCACGATGAACCTGTTATTCTGGGTCACCCTGCTTTTTGGACGCGGGTTCTCCAGGTAACCGGTCACCGGCGTTCACACCGTTGCAGCGCTCGAAAAACCTACGCATCCGATGATTGAGCCGCTTTAACGGGCGCTTTTCCCAGAAGGAATACAAATCCTTCCGAGATGGTCGGGTGCGTGTAAACGCCGTCTCGCAGCACGGTGTAAGGCAGGTTTCCGAGCATAGCGGTCTGCACGGCCGCCAATAACTCGCTCGCTTCGAGGCCGAAAGCGGTGAAACCCAGGATCTCGTCGGACGGGTCGCCGATCAGCATCTTGATAAAGCCGCGCTCTTCCGAAACCGTCCTGGTCCGCAGGATACCAGCCATCGGCATCGTCGCGAGCCGGTAAGCGATCTGGAGACGTTGCGCTTCTCGCTCGTTGAGCCCGACACGCACCAGTTCCGGGTCCGTGAACAAGCAGGATGGAATGAGCCGGTTGCGGGTCGATCGATGACCTCCCAGCAAATTGTCGCGCACCACCCGGAAATCGTCGTAAGCGGCGTGCGTAAACTGGGGGCTCCCGGCGCAATCGCCCATCGCCCAGACCTTCTCGGCGGTCGTTTCAAGCCGGTCATTCACCTTGATGTAACCGTGCGCGTCGACTTCTACGCCAGCCTTTTCCAGCCCGATTGATTGCGTATTCGGCGTGCGCCCGGAGGCGACCAGCAGATCGGACGCTTGGATTTCTTGTGTTCCCCGCGGATCTTCGACACGGACCCGGATCTCCTGGCCGGAACGTCCGGCGACCACCTGCACGTTCGTCTCTAACTTCACCTCGATCCCTTCGTCCCGGAACAATTCGAGAAGAGCGGCGCCCACCTCCTGATCTTCCCGGCTCGCCAAGTGCGATCCTCGCTCGATGATCGTCACTTGAGCACCGAAACGTCGCGAGGCTTGAGCCAGTTCCAGGCCGACGTAGCCGCCCCCGAGAACGATCAGATGTTCGGGCACGCGCTGCAGGTCCAGGACCTCGATATGAGTCATGGGATTTGCCGCCGACATCCCCGGCACGTCGGGAAAAGCAGCGCGGCTTCCCAAACTGAGGAAGATCTGTTCGCCTTCGATGACGCGCGACCCGCCGTCGCGCAAGCTCACTTCAACTGTGCGCGGGCCGAGAAAACGAGCCTCTCCCAGGATGAGATCGGTGCCGCTCGTCCGAAAACGGTCCAGGTGCAACTGTTGCAGTCCGTCGACCATCCTCTGTTTTCGCTCGAAAACGCCCCGCATATTGATCGTGAGTGGCGCTCCCTCTAAACCGAACTCGGCGCCGCGTCGGGCGTTGGAAGCCACCTTGGCGCTGTAGATCACGTTCTTGCTGGGCAAGCAGGCGATATTGGGACAAGAACCACCGATCAATTTGCGCTCGACCAGCGCTGTGCGGTGCCCGGCTTGCGCCAGGGTCCAAGCCAGGTATTTGCCTGCTTCGCCGCTGCCAATGATTAGCATTTCGTATCGTTCCATAGGTCTCTTTTCCTTCTGATTACGGGCGCCTCACCAGAATGGCGCTGACGCAATCGCGCGATCTTGGCCGAAATTCGCGATCAAAACGACCCAAATTGCGTTCCTGCCATCTATTCTTCCCGGGCGAATCGTTGCGGTAACCCTACTCCGCCGACCGGGCCAAGGAACAGCTGAATCAGTTTTTGGGGGAGTGACCAGCGAGGGTGATTTTGACCATTCTGGCCGGTCCAATGTTCGTCAAAAGACGCCATTGTCGGAAGAGGTAGCCAAGGCGCGACCGGGATGATACAAATTCTCGGAGGATAGTGTCTCCACTATGAGTTTCTATATCAATGCCCCGGCTTAAATCCCAACGCGATGTGGCTCGGTGTACCCTCAAACACCGCGGAATCGCGCGGCTTGCCGAACTGCGTAGCGCAGGGGTTACGGCCGCTACCGTAAGCCGCATGGAGCGGGACGGCGAGGTCATCCGACTGGCACGAGGCCTCTACCAGCTTTCGGATGCGGAGCTCGACGCAAGCCACAGCCTTGCTGAAGCCGCCAAGCGCGTGCCTCGGGGTGTGGTCTGTCTGGTATCCGCTCTCGCTTTCCATGGGCTCACCGATCAGTTGCCACGGAACGTCTGGATGGCAATAGGTCAGAAGGACTGGGCTCCGAATGCTGCCGGCGCAGAGCTCAGGCTCGTCCGCTTCACGCCAGCTTTGCTAGATGATGCCGTCGAGGCGCATGTGATCGAGGGAGTGCAGGTTAGGGTCTTCAGCGTCGCCAAGACCATTGCCGATTGCTTTCGCTACCGCGGCAAGGTAGGACTCAGCGTTGCGATTGAGGGTCTTCAGGAGGCGCTGCACCAGCGCAAGGCTCCGCCTGGCGAAATTGCGCGCTACGCTGAGCGCGGCGGCGTGTCCACCGTGGTCCGTCCATATCTCGAAGCGCTGACGGCCAATGGTTAGAGAGCTCAAGAATGTCGGCGCCTCGGTCCGCGCTCGGTTGCTCCAGCTCTCGAAAGCGAGCGGCCAAACCTTCGATTTGGTACTTACGCGCTTTGCGCTCGAGCGCCTGCTGTTCCGCCTCGCGGAGTCCGAGCACGCTGAGCGGTTCGTCCTCAAGGGCGCGATGCTTCTGATGAGTTGGTTCGACGATCCCTATCGCGGCACGCGTGACCTTGACCTCCTGGGTTTTGGCGACTCAAGTCCCGAGCCCATGCTCAAGACGTTCAAGGACATTCTCTCGCGCGAAGCCAACGACGGCGTCCTATTCGACATCGACGGCCTGCAAATCGATCGTATCCGCGAGGAAGTGGAATATGGCGGCCTGCGCCTCAAGACTACCGCGACGATCAGTGGCGCAAAGATTAAGCTCACGATCGACGTCGGATTCGGCGATGCTCCGAGCCCGGCGCGGAGCTGATCCACTATCCGCCGTTACTCGACTTTCCCGCACCCAGGCTGCGTGCCTACGCACGCGAGACCGTCATCGCCGAAAAGTTCCAAGCCGTGGTGGCGCTCGGCCGCGCAAACAGCCGGATGAAGGATTTCTACGACATCTGGATTTTGAGCCGGTCGTTCGAGTTCCGCGATGATCGCCTCGCTCGGGCGATCGCGGCAACTTTCGGGAGACGAAAAACTGCGCTTCCCGAAGTCCTGCCGGACGGCTTCACTGCTGAGTTCTCTAACGACGTGAGGAAGCAGCAGCAGTGGCGAGCCTTCACCCAGAACGTCGCGCTCGATCCAGGGTCACTTCAGGAGGTCGTCGCTGAGATTTCGACCTTTGTCATGTCGCACATCGCGCAGGCGCGTGCTCTGGCCGCGAAAGGAGTAGTGTAGCCCGTGGCTTTGTACAAAGATTGGTGTGATTGGGAACACGAGAAGTCCGGCCCCAAATAGTATATTAGCTTCCTACTCCGCCGACCGGGCCAAGGCACAGCTGAATCAGTTTTTGGACGAGGGACCAGCAAAGGTGATTTTCGGCCATTCTGCTGCTTGGTCGGTCGTTGACAGTTGGTCACTACCCAGTTCACGACTAACCAGGTTCCGCGAACCTGAACTCCAACCGTGGAAGCCGTCGCACGTTCCCCAGCACCGTCGATTCTTCGTATCCGATCGGAATGGCACCCATCTTTTCGTAAAAGCCTGAAGCGTTCGGATCGGCGATGATCGTAAAAACCCGGAAACCAGCCTCACGGATCTGCGTCCGGGCATGATCAAAAAGTAACCGGCCAACACCGGTACCGATCCTCTCCGGACGAACCCAGAGCGAGTCGAGTCTGGCGGAATCGCCCAAAATCAATTGATAACACCCGACGACCTGATGCTCTGATTGGGCGAGCCAGGTCGGCTGGTTGAGAATGGCGTCCGGTGTGATCGTCAACGTCGACCGCCAAAATTCCAACCAGGCTCTCGGATAACCCCAGTGACCTTTGGCGGCAAACGCGAGTTCGGTTAACGCGGCAGAATCGTCCGGCTGAGCTCGGCGCAGGCGCAACGATTTCATCAGACGTTTCCAATGTGCGTACGACGGTCCTCTCCGGTCGAGGTCACCCCAAACGCCCCGCGTACACGCGGGTTCGATAACGCAGTGTGACCCGGTCCATCCGCTGGTTCTCGGCAAAGATCTGGGTAAGCCGCTGAATCAACTCATGGTGACCCGGTTGACCCAGTGCGGGAACGTAGGACGACGACAAAGCGCGTCCGATTAATCCGGCTTGATCCAGGCTTTGCTCATGGAAAAAATGAGCAGTCAACATTTCCCCGGGCTGAAAAAAGGCGGCCAGATCAGGATCCGTCATTTGACGGTGGAATGCCTTCGGATACCCGGGCGCGCATTCGCTCAGGAGCCGTTCGTAAGCCTGCCCGAAATCGCCGGCGCCGGCGTCCCGATCGTCCCGATCGTTCGACTGATCTGAGTTCTCAGATGGATCGCTTGCACCGTCTCTCGTGTCGAGCCCTTCTTCAGCAGACCCAGTTTCATCATCCTCTCCGATTTCATCACGCAGGCGCCGCACTACGATATCACGAGAATTGGGACGATGCACGAGAGGCGCAAGGCATCCTTGCAGGCGAATGATTTCCAATGGGGTCAGCTCGACGTTTCCAAGCAGTTTGTTTGCTTCAGAAAAATCAATGACAAATCCGTGAGACGGGTAGTGCTCGACCAGGGATGATACTGCATCCTCTTTGATTGTTCCAAATTT
>JAVHMZ010540473.1:0-13602 GCA_034782995.1 Amazona versicolor
ACGAAAACGATCGGGCACCAGCGGCCTCGAAAACGATCGACGGCCCCAACGCGCGCGCGATAGAGAGTATCTAGGGCAGTGACGGGGGTTGGTCAAAAAGCCTGGCAGGCAAAACGCTGTGACTAGGGGTTTCGGTCGAGCACCCGGGCCTCTTGCCCGGTTCGACCGACCCAAGCGGTCAAGACCTCCAAGCGCGTCTCACTAGGGCTTTTACTACTACTTACTACTACTTTTGACCTAATTGACCTAGAAATAAAAATATAGCTTTAAAGGGAGAAATCGCATATATTCCTCGACTCTGCCGAGAACAATATATGTCCAGCCCCTTATAAGGTCGTACTGCTGGAGCCTCAACGAGGGTCAGCACCCGATTTCGGGGTATAACCCCTAGTCAGAGCCCACTTTTTCTTGGCCGGCGGCCGGTCAGCACAGACTCATCCCAGGCCAAACGGGGCCAAGATCCGACCAAAACCCCTAGCCAGGACCGGTTTCGGGCTTGACCGAGTGCCTGATATCGCCCCAACAGGCCGATCGGCACCCCGGCCCCGCCCGACTCGGACGGCTGAGCGCCCCTCCCGGGCCCGAGGGTCGGCCAGCCGGATGCAGTCCTGCCGCTGATCGGACAGCCGAGTTCGGTGGCACGGTGAGAAATACGAGACACCTGGTGGGAATTGTTGAAAATTGCGGTTCCAATTTCGGGAAATGTCCGCATTTCGGCGGCTAATTCCGAAGCTGGCCGCACGGCCGCTCGGACACTCGGGGCGATTCTGGCGTCTGCGGGCCGCGCAGACCCCAAGATGGACTCGACCACCGGGCGCGGCTGCTCGTCGGTCCTAGGGGCCGTTTTGGGCCGCTGACGGGGTGCTGGGAGGCGGTTCCTGCTGTCGAGGTGACGAGGGCGGCCCCGAGGTGGCCCGGTGGGCTACTGGGGGCCGCGGAGAGGCCGACTTCAATTCGCAGCGCCGTCGATAATGCACGCGAAATCGCGCATTTCGGCAATTCCTGCGCATTGTTGGTGCAATTGATAGCGCTTTACAAGGATGAGGTTGGTACGCGCCGGTGCCGGCTGGTGTCCCGCCAGGCGGTCTGTCAATAGGCCGGCCGAATCGCCGCATGTGACGATGCGAAGACCGTCTCGGCGGTGAAACCTCATGGGGATGTGGAAGGCAGCTATGGACATCCGAACTCGCCGGCTCGGCGGCTCCGCGGGCGAAATGCTCACCTCGATCCTGTCGCCGCAGGCGGCCGGCATCAGGTACTCGGAGTTCTTGCGCGAGACCGGGCTGGCAGGTCGCGATGTCGTGATCTGCAACCTGGTGACCCAACCGCTCCCGCTGTACCCGCCGGCATGGCCCGACGGGCGCAACCGCTGGGCCGGGATCAAGCCCGAAGTGATGTGGCATCCGATCTTCTGGCTGCCGGCCCGTTTGGCCGAGCGCCGTCGCCTGGACATCGGCGGGTCCGTCGTCACCGAGAACGACGAGCTGTGGTCGACGCGCGTGGCGATCGAGCTGACGGCAGCCGGCCTGTACGACGATGCCGAGGGTGCGTGGATCGACGTGCTGGCCTTGCACGGCCTCGACATCGACGACGTCACCGTGGTGGCGCGGGTCCAGGCATGGCTGAACGGCTCTGCGGATCCGATTCTCGACGACATCGACCTGAGCGAGCACCTCGACGTGGGCGAGGAGGACTGGGCCCTGAGCGAGGCGTGGACGACCGTCAAGACCTTGCGTCCGGTGGCCTGGGTTCTGCACTCCAACGCGCTGGGCATCGAACTCGAAGACGTGTCCGAGGCGTTGGACGAGTACACCGACGAGGAGCTGTCCAACGAGCTGGGCGCCATCGCCGCTTTCGCGACCTTGGACTTCGCGGCCTTGCCCGCAGAGTTCGACGCAGCCTGGTGGCGCAAGATGGCCTGGGAGACGCCGAGCACCCGCGGGGCCTTGGAACTCGTCCTCGATCAGATGCGCGAGCGCTTGTCGACCATCGAAACCCGGTACTGGGAAACAGCGCGCGACACCATCGCCGCAGGAGCCGCGTGGACCGAAGAGTTCGAGACCGACCCGCAGTTGCAGTGGGTCCCCACGCATGACTAGGCCGTGGCCAAGCCTGTTGCCTTCGAACGCGACCTGAGCCTGCCCGAACTGGGGCAGGCGGTGTCGTTGGCGTTGGCGCTGCTCAAGCATTTCAAGGTCCGCACCACCGCCGAGCTCGTGTTCGACGATTCGGTGGTGCTCGACCCCGATCAGCGCGAGCTGTTGAGCAGACACGAGGTCGTGCTGAGCTACCTGCGACACAAACTGCCCGGCGGGCCCGATGCGGTGGGCATGTGTCTGTGCCCGGCGTGCGGGCGCTGGCAGCTCGTCGCCGCGTCGGCTCCGGCGGCATGCACCCTGACGACGCGCTGCGAGGGCCGGCCGGTCAAAATCGTCGCCGCCGGCAAGGCCCACGCATAAGCCGGAGCATGGAGCAAGAGATTCCGCCGCGTGAGGCGATGCTGGCCGTGTTGGGCGCCCTCGAGCAGATCGAGGGCGGCGACCTCGAGGCCGCCAAGCTGGTCATCGACGACCTCAGCCCCGAGTGCGCCTTGACCGGTTCGCTGCTGCTGAACCAACTGCTGCTGTTCATGTGGCGCTCCTACCCCGAGGGCGACACCTTCGTCGAGCGTCTGCGTGCCACGTTGGTCTCGGCCTACGCCGAGAAGGAGGGCCCCGCACGCATGTAGGCATGTCTGATGTCTACAACCCCAACGAGCATCCCCGCGACGCCGCCGGACGCTGGGCCAACAAGGTCTACGGCGACACCGGCCAGCTCGGACTCGAAGACCAGGTAGCCGAAGAGCATGCCTTGCGCGATGTCGCCCGCCGGGCCGCCCGCAACGCCAACGGCAAGTGGTTGGGCCGCCTCGATGTCGAGGACCTGACCGGGGTCACCATCATCGAGATGCTGCGTCAGCGCGAGCGCGACGCCAATTCCACCGACGCCACTCGTCAAGAGGTGGCCGCGCGTTCGTGGACGGAGATGGAGGGTCAGGCCAACCTGTTCGCGGCCAACCTGGCCGGCCACATGATGCTGGGCCACCGCCCCTCCTACGAGACCAAGGCGTACAACGCCTACAAGGCCGAGGTCGACAAGTTCACCGAGGCCAACAAGCGCATGCCGAGCATGGCCGAGTCCGACGCCATCGCCGAACGCATCCGCATGGCCGGCAAGCCCGGACGCCGGGCTCCGCGGGGCTTCCACCGCCGTGCGGCCAACCAAGCCCTGATCGAACGCCCGGAGCGGCTGACGTACACCGGCTCCGACGGCAGCGACGTCGAGCGCACCGACACGGCCCTGCGCTCGAGTGCGGCCGACGCGTGGATCGGCGATCCCGGCGTCGACGAGGGCGACAAGGTCCCCCAGCGCTTGGCGTTCAAGATGTTCGCCGAGACCGAAGGGGTCGCGGTTCCGCGCGAGCGCTCCATCGACGAAGACGACGCCTGCGCCGTGCGGGAGGCCATCGCGGAGTCCGGCGGCCACGAGACCGTCGCCCAGGCCTTGCGCACCGGTAGGGCGAACATGGGCGCCGATTCGTTCGCCTACATGTTCGACAACCTCAACGACGACGACCGTCGCGACCTGGGCGCCATGTTGTGCAAGCACAAGCGTTCGACCGCCGCGCTGATGGAGTCGGCCATCGCCTTCGCCACGAGGAGTGGCCATGGAGAGCTTGCAGCCGCGTGACGGCGCCGGGCGTTGGGCATCCAAGGGCTACTGCGATGTGTCGACCGACCTTCTCGAGGACCTCAATCAGGTCTCGGCCATGAGCCGCGCGAAGGCCGCCGACCTCGGCGAGTCCGAGGCCCGGGCGTTGGCCGAACCGAGCGTCCCGTTGGAGGTGCGGCTGGTCTTGGCCTCCCGGCCCGAACGGACCTGCGCCGAACGTGCAGCCCGTGACCCCAACCCGCTGGTGCGCAGCCGGGCTTTGGACTCGGCCGTCTTGTCCGCCAGCAGCCGCACCCGTCTCGAGTCAGACCCCCAGGTGCGAGCCACGCGAGCCCTGTTGGGGAAGCCGGCGACTTTTTCGCCGCATGTCAGTTCGTAGCGAAAGGAACGCCTGTGCAACAGAAGGTCAACCTCCGAGCCGGTTGGGATGTGCTGTGGAACAACCTGTCCTCGGGCATGCCGCCGGCCACCCAACGGGTCTTGCTGATGATCGCCGCCGCCTTGGCCGCCTACTCGGTCCTCGAATGGGTGGTGTCGAACCATTCGAGCCGTGGCTCGGGCGGCAAGTCGAAGCGCGTGGCCTGGGGCCTTTTTCTGGCCGCCATTTTCGCTGCGCCCGGCGTCATCATTCCGGTCATCATGTCGGGCATCGACTTGGTGGCGAACCTGATTTTGTCGGCATTTTCTGGATAGCGGACCGTCCCCCGCACGCATTAGTTCGTCGAGCGATTCGGCGCTCGGCCCCCTAGAAAAGGAAGAACAATGGTCCTTTTGGACGTCAAGCTGAAGCAGGGATGGACCGACATGTGGAGCGCCATCTCCTCGGGATGGCCTGGCCTGGCGACGGTGATGACCTGGGTCGGTGTCGGCCTGCTCGTCATGTCCGTCGTGGGCTGGCTCTACCAGAAGCGTCGTGGCGGCGGCGGTAACAGCTCAGGGCTGCTGTGGGCGGTGATCCTGGGTGCGGTCTTGTCGGCGCCCTCGCTGCTGATCCCCGCGATCCTCGGCATCTTCGATTTCGTCGTCAACATCTTGGTGAGCCTGCTCGCCAAGGCTGGCACGTAGGACGCGTCGTGGATTTCGTCAAGGTCTACGACCTCACTCGTCTGACGCGCGGGGCCGCAGCCGAGCGTCGCGTGGTCGTGTCCGGTTTCGAAATCCAGATGCGCCACATGATTTTGGCCGGTGCGGCCCTGTTCTTGGGCATCGTCACCACGATCGTGCTGTGGCCCCTGGCGAACTCTGCCGGACTCATTTCGATTCTGGCGTGGTTCGGAGCGTTGTTCTGGCTTATCGAAGTCCGAACCGCCAGGGGCCTGCAGCTTTCCAACTGGAAATCCCTCAAGAACAAGGCCACCGACCAGTCTGGGAAGTTCTTCATCTGCGGCGAGGAATACAACCCGCTGGAGTCCTCGATTCACGTGGTCGCCAGGCGGGCTGTCGACATCGAACCAGCCGAACCCAGCAGCGTCGACCTGGTTCCGATCACAGGCAAGGAACGCTCCACCACGCCCAAGGCCGTGCAAACGGCCATGTCGAGCTGGGGCACCGGCGAAAGGCGCACGCAGTGAACGTGTCCAAGCGGTTGGCCATGTGGCTGACGGCGCTGTACCTCGCGGTCATGGTCGGATTGGCCATGGCCCCTTCGGCGTTCGCGGCCGGACCCACCAGCACCAACGCCGCAGCCACCTGCGACCTGGCGAGCTCGGTGTCCAACGACGTCAACTCCACCGTCGGGGACTACCTGCCGGTGAACCGTTGGGCCAACTCGTTGCCGCTGCACTCGCGTCTGCCCGGCCTGACCGATGTCGGCGTCTGGGGCACCAACCTCGAACGCGTCGCCACCTCCAACGCCATGCAGATCGGCAACGCCGCCTGGCGCATCGCCACCATCACCACCGAGCAGTCCCAGCGTTTCTGCATCGGCCAAGAGGTCGGTCACCAGGCCGACGCCGCGGCAGCCGCGCTCGGCAAGGCCATCATGGACTCGGGCCTGTTGGCCGTCGGCATCGTCGTGGCCCTGCTGGCGATCTTGTGGCGCGCCCGCCGCAACGGGTTCTTGGTCCAGGCGTTCACGCGGGTCGTGCTGACGGCCGGGCTCGCCGGCGTGCTCATCAGCGGAGCCATGGCGTCCAACGGCTCTGGCTACGGCGTCGGATCTCCGGCCTGGTTGACCACCACGACCAACAACATCGTGCAGAACGCCTCGGCCGGGCCCATCGAAACCTTCTCGGAGTCGGTCAAGGCGGCGATGCCGAAGCAGGTCGACATCAAGAAGGACCCGCGCATGAAGGGCGAGACCTCGGTCACTGACTCCGGCTCCCAGTGCGAGACCTACATCAAGGGCCTCACCAAGCTCTACCACGACGGATTCTCGGAGAAGTCCACCAGCGCTGGCACGTCGATGGCCGGCTCCATCGCCCCGCAGACCCTCAACGACATGTGGCTCCAGTCGGGCTACGCGACCTGGATCGCCATCCAGTTCGGCCCCACAGCCGAGGACCCGTACGGTCCGATGGTCGGATGCCGGTTGCTGGACTACTCCTCCAACCATTCCGGCCAGTCCTTGGTCGACACCATGAAGGCTGCCGACCCCGGCTCGATTCCCGGCGACGCCAAGCCCGAAGCGTTGGCGTTCCAGGCCTACGGCGACAACAACCAAATCGACCAGGCCATGGTGGGATGGGCGGCCTGCAACGGCTCGAGCCCCAAGTCCGACTGGTCCGGCGACAAGATCGCCGTCCGCGACGTCGACTGCAAGAACTTCTTCGGCCAGTCCCGCCTGGAGTGGTGGGACGGCAACAACATGCTGGACTTCGGCGATGACATGAAGGCCAACATGACCCGCACCGACGGGTCCTCGAGCATCCAGGCCTACATCTTGTACCTGCACGGCAACCACTCCGGGGCCGCGCTGGCAACCGCGTTCGCCTACGTCATCAGCAGCGTCGTGGCCGGCGGCATCTTCACCCTGCTGGGCATCGTCGTCTTCATCGCCAAGGCCGCACTGCTGGTCCTGGCCGTCATCGCCATCCCCGTACTGGTCGCCGGCGTGTTCACAGCCGCCCGGCCCAGCTCCAACGACGCCCTGGGCAACCTGCTCAAGCATTTCGTGGTGCTGAGCTTCTTCGCCTGGGCCACCTCGGCGCTGCTGGCCGTGGTGTCGCTGCTGACGTCGATCATCTCGGGTGTTGGATCCGGCGCCCTGGGCGACGGCACGCTGGGTTCGGCGCTGTGGGTCGGATTCGCCCCGGTCATCAGCCTGGTCCTGCTGGATCAGGTCTTCAAGCGGCTGCTGAAAGCGCCGAGCCCGTTCTCGATGAAGGGGGCCGCCGCCTGGGGTGTGGCCGCCGCCGGAACCGGATTCCTGGCCGGCAACGCCTTCAACCGCTCCGGCCAGGTGGCCTCGGCCATCGACGGCCTGCGCAACCGCGCCACGAACGCCGTCACCGGGAACATGCCGTCGATGCCGGGCTCCCAAGCTCGCGCCAAGCGCACCGGGGCCATGGCCCCGGCTTCGGACACCGAAGCCTCGCGTGTACGCCAGGACCAGACCACCGGTGCGACGGCCTCGGAGTTGGCCGGCGCTGCGCAGTTCGCCGCCGACAAGAAGGCCGACGCCAAGTCCGAAGCCAAGGACGCGCGCAAGCTCGCCCGCCAAGGCGGCCAAGAGGTGCCGACGACCGACGCCGAAGGCAACCCGCGCTCGAAGCTCTCTCGCGCCAAGGAGTCGGCCAAACTGCAGGCCGGTACTGCCGCGGGCGCGGTCAAGAGGGCCCCCGGAGCTGCCGCCGGTGCTGTCCGCACGGGAGCTTCGAAGGCCAAGAACGCCGCCGCGCATCCGGTCGCGACGACCAAGCGGGGCGCCAAGGCGTTCGGGGCCGCCATGGCCTCCGACCTGGGCAAGGCTGCCCCGAACATCAAGGCCAACGGTGCCGCCGCGCGCGCCGAGGCCAAGAAGTCGATGGCTCAGGCGTTCGACAAGTTCCGCGACAAGCCCATCCGCAACACCGCCAAGCTGGTCGGCCTGGGGGCTGTCGCCACCATGGCCGCGGGTGCTCTGCCGGCCGCCGGAGTCCTGGCCGCCGTCGGTGCCCACCAGTCCTGGAAGGCACACCGCGGCAACGTCAACAAGGCCAAGACCGAGCGCGAGACCCTGCGCAAGAACGCCGGGCTGACCCGCAGCCAGTTCAAGGCCGCGCAGGGCTCGATGGCCGCCTACCGCACCAAGGTGCGCGAGGAGGCCCCTGCGCCCCAGCCCGAGGCGGCCACGGTCAAGCCCGAAGCCCGCGAAGGAGGAATGGAGGATCAGGTCACCGAGAACGTCCAGGTCCCGGTGGAGGGAGGCAGGAACGATCAATCGGTCGTCCAGGGGACCCCGGCCGCGGGCTACACCAACCCCGGTGCGGCCGAGTCCGAACTCCACTACACCCCGCCCGAGACGATCGCGCAGGCCCACCAGGCCGAACTCGCCGGAGCCATGCCCGCTGCCGGTCACGTGCCCGAGCCTGGCGAGTTCCGCCGCCCTGGCGTCGAAGCTGCAGCAGGTCCCGCCCCGGTCGAGTTCCGCCACCCGGGGATCGCTGGCGGCTACCGGCCCCCGAACGTCACCGGCGAGGGCTCCGGGGTCCCCGCGGCTGGCCGTGCCCCGTTGCCCGATTCCACCCCGTCCCGGCGTCCGGGCCTAGACAACTCGAGCACGACCGGGGCGGCCCAGGGCTTGAGCGCTCGGCCGAGCGCCGGTTCCGCCCCGAGCTCGAACGTCCGGCCCACGGCCAGTTCCGGCAAGCCTGCTGTGGCGCGCGTGGCCCAGGGCTCGAACATCCCGCCTGCCCGCAAGCATGGCGGGTCTCAGCCGCCCTCGGGCACGCCGAAGGCCACGGGCTCGAACACCCCGCCCGCACGCAAGCCCGGCGGCACCCAGCATGCCGGGAGCACGCCGAAGGCCCCGGGCGCGAGCACCCCGCCCGCACGCAAGCCGGGCGCGACTCAGCCGGCTGCGAGTAAGCCCACGGCCTCGGCCGTGAGCACCCAGCCGCCCGCAAGCCCGCCCAAGGCCACGGGGGCGAGTGCCCAGCCGGCGCGCAAGCCCAGCGGGCCTCAGCCTGCCGCGACCAAGGCGCGCACGTCGCAGCCGGCTCAGGCCCCTGCCGCCGAGAGGCCGCGGACCCGGTCGAGCCAGGGTCCGGCGGTCGATAACAGCGCTGGAGCCCAGCGCGCTGCGCAACGGTCGGTTCCTCGTACGCAGACCGAGAAGCCCCGTCGGGCCACGTCCGGCGATAACGTGAGGCGCATGGGGACGAACCGATGAGCGAGCAACCGCGCGACGTACGGGGTCAGTGGGCCGAGAAGTCGTACTCCGACGCCGGCCAGCTCGACCTTTCGCAGGGGCTCAACCTGTGGGACGAGGGCGGCACGTTCGACTACCCGCCTCAGGCGGCGTCGCTGGACCACCTGGTGTGGTTCTGGTCGACGGTCGAGGTTCCCGACAGCGTCCTGGATGCGACCCAGAAGGCGTACGCGCTGCGCGAGAACCGCGAGGTGTCGCAGGAGGCCTCCCGGTTCGGCCTCGAGAACCCGTACAAGAACTTCGCCGGAACCCCCGACCAGTACGAAGCCTTCGTCAAGAAGCACCTCGACGAGTGGGTACGCGAGCGCCGCAGGACCTACCCCGGCGGGATGCCGCGCACATGGGTGCGGTCGGTCGTCCGGCTGACCAAGATGGTGGGCTACTCCGAAGTTCTGCCCGAAGCCGATCGGGAGGCCTTGCTCGACATGGAAGTCACCATGCCCGGCGGCCGACGCTTCCAGGTGCGAGGGCTGATGGACGCCTACCGGGCGCTGGACCTCGAGCCGGCGATGGTGGACCGCAAACGCGAGGTCGATGTGGCCGAGGCTGTCGAGACCCCGCGCTACATCTAGGGCCCCCGGTTGGGCTGTAGCTTCGCCGTAGCCCATCGTCTTGGCGATGAATCCGAGGTTCGCCCTGTCGGCCTATCGCCCGTTCACGCCTCCGTCTCGACGAACCGCGAGGGTAAGTCCTTGAAGATTCGACGTGACGTGCCGGTGGCGGCTGTGATCTCAGCTCGTCTAGGCCGCGCCGTGTGCGAGGCTGTCGACACAGTTGTCGACCCGGGCGAGCGCGGCATGGACGTTAGGCGCCGGGACCCCGTCTACAGAGCGCTGGCCAAGGGTGAGTGAGGAACTGGAGATGGGTCGAACAACGTTGCACTCTCGGCATTCCTGTTGCAGTGGTCGAGGGGGGGGGGCGGTGGTTGTCAATTACGCTGACCAGGTGCCTGTCAAGTCTGAACTCGTGTCCCGTGCTGAGGAACGGAGACGGCGCGCCACGGCGCTGTTGGACAAGCCGACGGCGTCCGCTCTCGGACAACACTTCACTCCGGCGGAAGCAGCGTCGCTGATCGCGTCGTTGCCGGATCTGGGGCGCATAGGACAGTCTGTGCGGATCCTGGACCCCGGGGCCGGCACAGGAAGTCTCTCAGCAGCGTTGGTCGAACGAATCGCCCATGAACGTCCTGACGTCTCAATTCACGTCGTTGCTGTCGAGTTGGACCTGACGCTCCTGAGCACGCTCACCGAAACACTCACTGATTGCCAACGCGAGGCAGGCATCACCTATGAAGTGATCACCGGGGACTTCGTCGAGTTGGCCACGGGCCTGCAGCCTGACCCTCGCCTCGAAGGCTTCGATCTGGCCATCCTGAACCCTCCGTACAGCAAGCTGCCGGCGACCCATCCCAGCCGCTACGCGGTGGCGGCTCAGCTGGTGGACGTGCCGAACGCGTACGCGGCCTTTTGGGCATTGGCCGTCGCATCGCTCCGACCCGACGGCCAATGCGTTGCGATCGTGCCCCGGTCGTGGGCCAACGGAACCTACTTCCTCGCCTTCAGGAAATGGCTCCTCGGACAGATGCGTCTCGACGCCCTCCATGTCTTTGACTCTCGCGGGGAGGTGTTCAGGGACACCCAGGTGCTGCAAGAAACGGTCATCGTGTCAGGCACCCGCACGCCGACCCGTGGGACGACCATCTGTCTGTCCACGTCGGTGGCTCACCACGATGAACCTGTGCGGGTCGCCGTGAACGCGTCCGCTGTCGTCAGCCCCGATGATGCGAATCAGTTCGTGCGTTTTACCGACGGCGGCACATTGGTTCCGGCGGGGGCGAGCAAATCACTGGACCGGATTGGGCTATCGGTCTCCACTGGTCGCGTCGTCGACTTCCGCGCCCGCGAATGGCTGCTCGACGTCCCCCGCGACGATGCTGCCCCGCTGGTGTACCCCGGCAACCTCCGCGGCGGGCTTGTCGAGCACCCCCGGCCGATCCGCAAGCCGCAGGGCCTCGCCTTGGGCGACGAAGCGGCCCGCCGACTCCTGCTGCCTCCTGGCATCTACGTCGTCGTCAAGCGATTCAGCGCCAAGGAGGAACGGCGAAGGGTGGTGGCTGCCGTGTGGGACAGGCCGGAACCGCCAGCGTTCGAGAACCACCTGAACGTCTTTCATGAGCGAGGATACGGGTTGTCCCTCGACGTCGCCTACGGGCTTTCGCTGTGGCTGAACAGCGGACCTTTGGATGCCCTCTTCCGGACGTTCTCTGGGCACACCCAAGTGAACGCAGGAGACCTGCGGTCGCTGCCCTATCCCAGCCTCGACGATTTGGCTCAACTCGGGCGTTCGGTCCGGGGCCCCTTGCCGGACCAGGCAGAAATCGACGACATTGTGGACCGCGTACTAGCGCCGAGAGAGATGCGATGACCGACGACCTGCACGCCTCAGTCGAGACAGCGCGGGAGATCCTGTCCGCGCTGGGCTTCGACGCTGAACGCTCGAATGCACGCTCAGCTCGCGTCCTTCTCGCCCTGTGCGGGCTCGAACCGGGCACTTGCTGGCGAGATGCTTCGGGATTGGCTTTGGGCGTCGCTCCGATCATGGAACGGGCAGCTGCCTGGGGTCCTCGCTGGGCGCCCAACACGCGCGAAACGGTCCGCCGATTCACCTTGCACCAATTCCAAGCCGCCGGACTGGTGGAGTACAACCACGACGACCCAAGCAGACCCGTCAATTCCCCACGCGCGAACTACCGGCTCAGTCCCTCAGCACTGACTGTCATCCGATCATGGGGGACCGCCGAGACACCTGGGCTCCTTTCGTCGTACCTAGAGATTCGCCCCGGGCAGATCCAGGCGTACGCCGCTGCGAGAGACCTGGTTCGGATTCCCGTGACGCTGCCAGGCGGGGACGTCCTGACCTTGTCTCCCGGCGGACAGAACGTCCTTCTACGGCAGATGGTCGAAGACTTCGCGCCCCGCTTCATCCCCGGTGGCGAGGTTCTCTACCTCGGCGACGCCGAGTCTCACGTGGGACACCTCGATACAGACGCCCTCGCGAACCTTGGAATCAACCTTGCTGTCCACGGAAAACTGCCGGATCTAGTCCTCCACGACAAGGACCGCAACTGGCTCGTCCTGTGCGAAGCCGCTTCCTCCCACGGTCCAGTTGACGCGAAACGACACACCGAACTGACGAACCTCTTCAAGGGCGCCGACGCCGGCTTGGTCTACGTGTCGTGCTTCCCCGACCGAGCAACCATGCGCAAGTACCTCGCGGCACTCGCTTGGGAAACTGAAGCATGGTGCGCCACAGAACCTGACCACTTGGTGCACCTCAACGGCTCCCGGTTCCTGGGGCCGTACTGAGGTTTCGATCCGATACGGACCAAGGTGGGAAACCAACCAAGCCCCGCCTCATGGGGTAGAGCAGCGGAATCTGTTGGTAGTGCCCCATAGTGTGACGTCATCAACCTCTGAAGGAGTGGCCGGATGACTAGAGGCCCGGACGTTCCCTCGAGACACGGTCACCAGCGTCACCGTGACGTCGCCGGCGTCGTGGACTGACGGCGCCGAACCAGAAGCGAGACGTCTGCTGACGGGATTCCTGCGGGCCATCGAAGCCCCGAACCGACATCTGGACCGTGTTGTTGTTGATCGATGATTGGTTCTAGGACCGGGGTCTTTGATTGAGTTCTGGTCGAGGCGATGCTCGGTCATCGCGTTGACGCGTGTTGAGTCCCGGGGCGGATCCTTGCGCCGGACGGTGCAGCTTCCTAGGCAGCCAGCCGACTCGGCGCCAACCCGCCTCGAGACCGACGCCCCAGAGCTGCGGCTGAACTGGGCGCCGCACGCATCTGGGCATGAGCACTCAGTTCGACGCGACCAAGCATCCGCGCGAAGCCGACGGGACTTTCGCCACCAAGGGGTACGCCGACACCGGCCAGTTGGACTTGGAGCCGGATGATGCCCAGGACTGGGGCGAGGTCAACCTCACCGAGGATTCGCGCACCCCGTGGGGCAAGCCGAACGAGGTCTACCCCATCGCCGCGGGCATCACGAACGTGTCGTGCCCCGGGCACGGCGGAATCAAGCTGTCCAAGCAGCGCAACGCCGCGGTGCATCCGGCGTTGCGACGGTCCTCGGGCTGGTACGAGGAGGACTGCGAAGCTCGCATCGTCGAGATGACGTTCCCCGAGGCGATGACCCGCCCCGGTGACGACCCGGCGCAGACGTTGGCCGAGGCGAAGGAGTCGGTGGCGTACTGGTTCACCGACGAGTACGAGCAAGCAACCGGGGAGACGGTGCCGGTCGAGAAGTCGTCGGCCCGCCAGGAGGCCGCACGGCAGCAGTCGCACGAGGATTTTCGGGCCGAGCATGCCGATGAGTTCGTGTCGGTGGGCGACTACGTGGGCGACTACGGCATCATCCCCAGCACCCACACCACCGTCGTGGCCGAGAAGCGCGCGACCGGCGAGAAGCGTGTCTACCTGGTGCCGGGCGGCTGGTGGAAGACCCCGACCGACGTGCCGCACGTGGTTCCCG